>JACVVK020000039.1:2030000-2035000 GCA_018292915.2 Batillaria attramentaria | reverse complement strand
CGTATCACCAATACACAGCGTATTACAAAACCAAGGGCGTTTAGACACCCTGATCCGGGACATAGAGGAACAGCCGAAACCTCGGTCATGGTCATCGTACCAGAGGCCGCCTGTGCCTGTGGAGTCGGGGCGTGCAATGAGGCAGTCACCGACGATCGAAGCTAACAGGGCGCGAAAGGGTCCTGTGAACCAGACGACCGTTGGAATAGTCTCAACAACTTATAAAACGACGCTTGGGAGATTTTTGAGATATGGGTGACGCGCGTGTGAGCTTTTCCCGAGCCCTGTGTGTGTGTGTGTGTGTGTGTGTGTGTGTGTGTGTGTGTGTGTGTGTGTGCGTTGCGTGCGTGCGTGCGTGCGTGCGTGCGTGCGTGCGTGCGTGCGTGCGTGCGTGAAAATACAGAATAGCTCGAGTAACAATTTAAAATCACAAACTGGATGAACCCACAGTTCAGACACTGCACACCAAATAGAATAGGTAATCTTGAATGTGTGTCGTAGATGTTGTATGCCAATGAAGAATTTGCTTAATGACAAATAATTTTCAGTCTGTGAGCATATGGTAAAACGGACCAATTCCATCTTTGCTAAGCCAACTTATCTTCTGGATAATTAGCACAGCTCTTAATGCGATACAATGTTGATTACACTTTGCCCGAGCAGTCGAACTTTCAAATTCTACGACTGTTGTTCGCTCAATGTGGTCGCCGCGTTATCCAGTACGCTTCTGTTGGCTCAGTGCCAGCATTGCAGACGCTGTCACTGTCCAGGTTTCTAAGTGATGTGGTGATAGATACCACGAAAACAGCTCAGAACGATCTGTTAGCATAAAAATGGTACCATCAGCTCCGTTAGATATCAATATATATCTCGACAAAAAAAAAACATTATCAAAAGATATTAACAGTAACCTGTGTTTATTCAGCAAAGAGTATTCATCTCAGAAAACAGTCACAAGTAAGAATTAGTTTGATGAAAACAAGCAAACAGTGTACAATGAAACCAGTATGAGATACAATTCAAGACAGATACACAAATGAGTCAGTAGACTTCCCACATACTGTTAATATAAAGCGAGCAAGATAAGTACTGATCTTGATGGTGGAACTGTTGCACTGTGTAAACATATAAACATTAGAAGACGACGTGTCGCATTGCAAACGTAAAATCAACAGTCACTGATTTCACACAAACCCTGAGACACTTGAAGACAACAAAATGAAGAAATTATTTGAAGTTTACACAACAGTAAAACAACTTGCAAAAAATGATTTCATCTGTTGTCGTTATAGAAGAAACTTACAGGTTATGAAAGACTTCGTGGAGTAGAAACAGTTCTTGAGCAGCAGACAAACAAGATTTTCAAATCTGATATTTCCGCGTAAAAATTAGTATCTGCTATATTTCTAATTTTGCGCACTCTTGTCTTGCTCATTCAGTCAATTCCTACCACGTGAGTTTGGGGTTGCGCACCAGTGGCCTGACTACAAAAATCATAATTCATTTGTGTCTGCATGGATTTAAATTTGGCTTAGCGGGAGTGTTGCACATTGATTATACTCGTGTTTGCTGCAACAAGAGCCGTCAAGGAACCGTTCATCTTGCCTGATTTTCGCATATAGGGCCAACACGGAAAAGAGTCAAACACGTTCTACACTACTTCGTCCGTTCCGTGTCAATACCAAGTAACACAGTGCCTAACTTTTCCACTTTACTACAAGACGCAAATTGTTAGTTATGACGCACTTTCCACATGACGTCAAAGACTAGAGATCGTGTGACATCACAGCTTGCAATTGGAGTGGTCGACAGTGATGAAGGCGCCTGTGTCAACTCCGGCATTCCTCAGTGTTGTGTAAATAGCGTCATACTGTGACGGTTTCACTCCCTGGGCGCGTGTCAGAATCCATGCCAGCTCTGCAACGATAGAAAAGCCACATAATTACGTGTACAGGGCAATACGTCATAACTGACATGTAGCCGGAGTCTGACTCACAGTGGTCTGACTGACAAGTCAGCGCAGCCAAGCACAGTGCACCAACATTCAGACAGACAAAATAACACAGTATGGGGATGTCTGTCGGAGTATTGGAGCGAGTGAAAATCACCTAAACTGGTTTCTGATTCAAATCAAAGAGACGGGACAGTGATCTCCCCTTGAAAATTGACTAGAGGGCTGCAGGCCCAGCCAGTATGAGGCGAATATTTTGAAAGTTTTGGGGCATTTAGAGAGTTTACCGATCCATATACTTACGAAAGTTGAGGGGCCCAAAGCTGCTGCACGAGTAGACGACAGCGAAGTTGTCGTAATCAGTGTCCACCACGAGGTAGTTGGGCTCAGTACTAGGACCAACTGAAACACGATACAATATTTGTTGGTTGGGTGTTAACCAATGTTTTGTACAGAGAGAGAGAGAGAGAGAGAGAGAGAGATCTGTACAGAGTTTGGCATGTAGCCAGTGAAATGAATGAGTGTATGTCAACTGACATATATAATGCATGCACGCCTAGAGGTTTCCTAGGACTTAGATTAAAAATAATAATAAAGATAATAGATTATTTATATAGCGGAAGCTCTAGGCGGTATATATTAAATACTTATTTATTCATATGAGCACATAAACACTGATAAAGAGACGGATAAAATAAACATAAGACAGGTGGGTTAGTGGGTGGGTGTTTGGGAGTTTAACGTCCTTTTCCACCACGTAAGGGTGATATCAAAGACGTGGGAACGAGAAAAAAGCCAGCACAAATATTTGGCCCCAGCCGGGATTCGAACTCACGACCCTAGCATTGAGAGTCCAACGCTCTATCATTTGGCTATCAAGACAGGTAAAACAGATAAAAAGAAGTAAAACACACACAGACACACACACACACACACACACACACACACACACACACACACACACACACACACACACACACACACACAGGTAGAACAACGACTGAGCTATAGCAGCTAGGGTGAAAAGATGCGTTTTCAGGCAAAACTTGAAGGATTCTTCTGATTGAAAGAGGAAGCTGATACCAAGTTTAACAGGGACATGGTCACGGGAGGACCGCTGACCGAATGATTTTGTTCTGCAGGAGGCCTAGGAATCTGGAATGCAGGTGTAAGGGAATAGGTATCGCTGTCAGAGTTCCTCCTTCCTCTGGTTAATTTCCAGGGGCGCCGGAACCGGGGGGGGGGTGGGGGCGGGGGGGGCAGCTGCCCCCCCCCTGTACCCAAGCAGGGGGGGCAAGAGTGTCTTTTTGCCCCCCCCCCCCTCCCCTGAAAAATCAGGTGACTATGGCAAGAGAGGGGGCAAAGCCATGGTCTTGCCCCCCCCCCCCCCCCCTTTCCCCTACCTCTCCCCTACCCCTCTTCCTGCTCTCTCCCCTCATCCCACCCAACAGAGAACTGTTTTTGCAGACCGAAGGCTGTCCGCTCCTCTGATTAGCCAAATCTTTGTGCTGGCTTTTTCATCGTTGCCCCGTCTTTGATATCACCCGTATGTGGTGGAAAAGGACGTTAAACTCCCAAACACCTACCCACCCACTTACCCCAATGTTATGACCGTTACAGTGCAGGGAAGATAACTCGGTCTAGGTAACATCAGGAGTCAGAAATCCGCATGTAATGTTACTATGTACTATATTTCATAAAACCGAGTACAGTATGGTGGCCACGGAGGTAGGCGACAGGGACTGTGACTTACTCTGAGGCATGTCCCCGAAAGAGACGAGGAGTTCGGACGGCATGGCGGGATCCACAATCTTTGCCTCTCCCTCCGCAACTGTTGGTGCCCTCCTGACGGTCCAGCCAAATCTGCCAAGACATACATATGGCATTTTACCCCTCGCCCTGGTGATAAACCACGGTGTTGTCTGTATCGAACGTGCTCTGTCGGTAAGGTGTAAGAGAGAGAGAGAGAGAGAGATATGATGATGATGATGATGATGATGATGGTGAAACTTTATTACACAAGGATTGTGATATAGGTTCACGAGAACCTGTCTGACAATCTGTCCTTGGCAAACTACAACAACATAAGATTACAAAAAGTCGAAGGGGAAAGAGAAAACAAGCTAAATCAAAATGCAAAACAAGCATATGCATGTAACACACACACACACACACACACACACACACACACACACACACACACACACACAATACGAGCGTGCGCTTAGACACGTGCAGACTCGCATTTCTAGAAGCTGCGCATAGATCAGATTGCATAATTTATACACGTGATGTAAATCCTGTATGATTGGTCAGAGAGAGAGAGAGAGAGAGAGAGAGGGATACAAATAACTCACATCTTGATGTCCTGGATGCCAGCGTTCACGACCTTGACAAGATCACTCTGCAGCAGCGTGTAGTTGGCTGACCCGCACACAACAGCGAACTCGAAGGGAGCAGGGAACCTCTGGTACTCCCACCATTTACCCATATACTGGAGAAAAGACAGAGTGAGGGCACAGCGTCAGGTTTTTCAACAGCACTGACTGGTTGATTGGTTGCTGCGTTGGTTGATGGACTGAGTGACTGGTAGACTGGTTTGTTGGTTGATTGATTGATTGATTAACTAATTGATTGACTGATTTAGTGACTGATTTGTTGGTTGAGTGATTGATTGACTGATTGAATGACAGACTGGTTTGTTGATTGATTGATTGTTTAATTAATTGATTGACTTTTAATGACTGATTTGACTGATTTTTGCTTGACTGATTGATTGACTGACTGACTGACTGATAGACTGGTTTGTTGGTTTGTTGACTGAAAGTTTGATCGACTGATGGACTGATGGGGAAGGGAGAGAGAGAGGGTGGGGGTGTTGGTGGTGGTGGTGGTGGTGGTGGTGGGGGGGGGGGGGGGGCGGGTAGTTGGGAGAGAGGGTGGGGTGACTGTTGGGGGTTTAACGTCCTTTTTCCACCACATAATACGGGTGATATCAAAGACGGGGCAACGATGAAAAAGCCAGCACAAATATGTGGCTCCAGCCGGG
>JACVVK020000039.1:2015000-2025000 GCA_018292915.2 Batillaria attramentaria | reverse complement strand
AAACATATACATATGCATGTTCGACCCCCCCCCCCCCCAAAAAAAAAAATAAAATAAAAATAATAATAATAATAATAAAAATTAATAAATAAATAAATAAAAATAAAAAATAAAAATAAAATAAAATAAAATAAATAAATAAATAAAAAATACAAATTTGGATAAAAGCGCCTACACAATACTTTATTATTATTATTATTATTAAAACAGGACAACAACAACAACAACAACCGATTTAAGAAAAGAAATTCACCTTTTGTCCATTTTACATCTATTTTTCAATTTTCTTTTAAATAATGTTGAGCGTGATGGCAGTGAAGATATGTTTGTGTGGAAGTTGGATGTGGGGGAAAAACGACGAAAAACCGAAATCCCATGAACGCTTAGGAGTTAAATGTCAAGTACACAGCCAAGTGAAATATGTTCCAACATTACATATGATATACTATACCTTGGCATCAAACCAGTCGAACTCCTTGGTGATCAGCAGGTAGCAAGACGACCCATAACGTGTCCAGCCATCCCCGCACACCCCGCATGTTTTGCCCCCATCTGAAGGGATTTCAAGATTCAGCAATGTAAGGTTTTATTTTTCTTTGACCCCCTCCCCCCCCCCCCCACTGGGGCACATTCGAACACAACAACAACAACAACAACAACAACAGCACCACCAACAGCAATACCAACAACAATTACAACCATACCGGCCCCCGTAGTGTAGTGGTTAGCACTTCGGATCATGGACCGGGAGACCCGGGTTCGAATCCCAGCCGAGGCAAGCGGGATTTTTCCTACCTAGGTCGGCTCCTACCCAGAGCGGGTGTGCTATGGACCCAATGGGGAGGCTGTTGCCACACAGCCGAGATTCACCCACTTCACGGGTGCGACTTTGGGGGTGCTTCCCTTTGTATGACACGTCTTATGATGTGGATGATTACACGGCCGGCACCGCAGGTGCCGTAGTTCCCGGGCCTGGTTAATGCCGGGATATTTATGACAGGAAGCGTGGAATGCGGCCCTGTCTCGCAGTCCCAAACCACATGGACCTCCATAGCATCATCTTACTATCATCCTCATCTCCATCATCATGCATAATAAAAATTGTCCCAGCTTCCGAGTCCTCCGTGGGTTCCACCCATGACCTGGGAGGAACACCACAGGAGCTGGCAAAGAGTTGGGGCAGCAAAAAACAAAAACAAAAAAAAAAACAACATAAGAATACAAACAACAACCAGTTTAGAACACAGCTTACAAAATTAAAGTTTCTATTTCCGTAATGAGCTCTGGGAGGAAAAAACTGCCGCTTTCAAAGGTTGTTTGCCAAATGAATAGATTTTCTTTTTGATGGCCATTCCGACCATTTTCGTGACTTTGCGGCTCCTGTTAGTAGAGTAATATAACTTTCTTTAGGCTAACGCTTCCATACTTGTCCTACAAGCCGATCGACAAAGTCGTTAAAAATAGCGACCAATCAACAATGGTGTTCAGTCCGCAACCAAATAACGTCGTCTGCTCGCCTCTACGTACGTAGAACAACATTAAAAAAAAATTAAACATGGTTTTTATTTCGCTGGCCAGTTTACGGAAACAAGTATTCGGGCGGTGGCAAGAGGCCTATATAGCCTCCGCCTGTGAACATTCACAAGGTAGTACGGCGAATACTGCCACAGCATACCGGCAGCATAATAATGACAATGACAATGAAAAGACAGGGGAGGGAGGGAGAGGGGGAGAGGGAGGAGTAAGAAGAAGGGAAAGTGAAAAGGAGAGAGAGGGAGGGGAGAGGAAGGACGGGGGAGAACAACATATACGTCAAGCAGAGTCACCACAGTGGTTTCACATGTTGTATTGTGTATCACGTGACTGGTTCTGATGCACGGTTTAAGCGCTTTCGATGAAAAGCTGTCCACAGCGTTGTTGTATGCGTGACAAATGTATTATTACAAAATAAATCCGGAAAGTAATAACATCTCACACGATACTGGTCACAACAAACAAACAAACAAACAAACAAACAAACAAACAAACAAACAAACAACAAAACGCAAACAATAAAATAAAATAAAATGTTTTAAAAAATAAATAAATACATTTTTTGCCCGTGCCTATTTTGATCATGTGTGTTTAAACTTAGGCTGGGGAACATTTCGCCCAAAGTGAAAAAAGTCTTTGCTAAAGGTTCTGAATCCAAAGCACTACAAGATGAAATCCTCCCAAAAGCAATAATTGGTTTTTCTCCGCACGCGTTTTTGCCTCCTTAATGATGGCGAATACGTAAAAATTCTCCGCACTCCATAAAATGTTCGGTGTCGTAACTATCTTTGGATGAACTTATTTTGTGAAGTCTGGTCCCCGCTGTTTGATTATGACTTGTTCGGGATTAAAGATGTTGAAAGATGTAAAGACAAGACGACAGCCATTGGGAACTTACCTGCAAATCCAAGACACAGTCCAATGATAAGAGCCGCGCTCAAGAAGTTCATACTGAATGATGTTCAGCACACTGTCTGGATAACAAAATAAAGCGTATATACCGTACTGTTTATAATGGTGTAGCTCCCACGAAACAATAGACGGCTCCACTCCTGTCAATCAATAGGGTCCAGCCCAAAGAATCCAACCAATCGCGTCCCGCGGTATAATGAACACAACGCATCGCATGGTCTGGCATTTTGATTTGTTAGACTCTACAACGTGGGAAGCACGTGTAGTTTGATATGACTGAAACATGGAAAGAAAGCAGTAAGTCCAGTGACGTCATCTGAGGAAAAAGACCATGACGTCAATCGCTTTCATCTTGAAAACATCCCTCTCCCCCATAAAATGACGCCAGAACACGGCAGAGTAAACGGGGGGGGGGGGGGGGGGGGGGGGGGGGGGGTGTTGGCCTCGGGGCTGGCCGAGTGAAGTCGTCTATTATAAAGCCAAACTGATCTTGCACCTGATACTGTGTTGGTGTTTAATATTGTGCAGGCCAGTTTGTCAGTATATGGTGTCGGACTGTATCAATATCAAGCAGCTGTTGAAAGATTAAAGCAGCAATACCCAGTTCATCAGTAAACATATTGTGTCTAACTAAAAAAAATGCGAACAATTATCGCCGTGACCCACAGAGTTCGTGACATACAACATGACAGCACAACGTAAAACACAAATATACACTGCAGCATAAAGCAATCCGCAACAAAACAACATAAAATACCACCTCAAACCTACAACACAAGGCACACCGCACCATAAACCAAGCAACAGGAGATCATTTACACCACATCCAAGTCTTATGGCGTGTGGGTGTTTGAGGGTTTAACGTCCTTTTCCACCACAAGGCTCTCATAAATGGAAACCAAAACATGCATGTAGGCAGATTTTCTTGACGTCAGTATAATTCACGCATTATAAACCATCACGTTTTTGCTCCTTACAGCATGCATGCATGGAAACACACACACACACACACACACACACACACACACACACACACACACACACACACACACACACACACACACACACACACACACACACACACACACACACACACACACACACACACAAACAACAACAACAACGAAAAAACACAAACTGTTGCCGCAGGCTCAGCCACAATTCACCATAAGTGATAACGCGTTCCGGTCCAGAGACTAAAACGGAGATCACAGAGATATCTACGTGTATACGATAATGATGTGGTTGTAAACACCGGATGTTCACCAACAGGATGTCCCACCTCATAACACGGTGCACCGGATCAGTTCCTTAAACGGGCCAAGTCCATCTTTGCTAAGCCAACGTATGTTTTGGAACAGTTTCGCTCGTGAGTGCGCCTGTACGCTCGAGATACTCTATCTTGATTAGTACAGCTCTTAATGCGATACAATGTTGTTTACACTTTGCGCAAGCGGTCGAACTTTCAAGTTCTACGACCGTTGTTACACTACTGGAGCGCTCAGTGTGGTCGCCCGCGTCATCGAGTACGCTTCCGTTGGCTCAGTGCCAGCATTACAGACGCTATCACAGTGCAGGTGACTAAGCAGTGTCATGACAGAAAACAACTCAGAACCATCTGTGAGGATAAAAACATAAAGATTAACCCTTTAACCTTTTCTGCACTGGAGCTACCATTGTATGTCTATCGCTAGCAGACCATGGACCGGAAGACCCGGGTTCGAATCCCAGCCGAGGCACTGAAGCGGGATTTTTTCTTCCTTGGTCAGGACCTACCCAGACAGGGCGCCCTATCGACTCAACGGGCAGGCTGTTGCCGCCACACAGCCGATACTCGCTCACTTCACAGGTGTCCCACTCCGGGCAAAGAATTTTTCCTTCTCGTAGGCCTATGTGGCACCGTTCATTCGGGCCGATCGTCGGGGGTTCTCTCCGGGTACTCCGGCTTCCTCCCCCTCTGCTTTGGAAAATGTTCAGCCCACCAAACTGAAAAATAAATGCAATTCTAAATTCCGAAATTCAAATAGCTGAGCTGACCCTTCGCACCACGTGATTGTAATGTGTTTATGTCCAGTGTGTGACAGAATGCGTGTGATTCACATGAGCGTGCGTGTTGGGTTCAGTTCGCGGGGCTTTGAGCCGATTCATGAAATTGGGTAAAGCGCCTATACAAAACTCATTATTATTATTATTATTTTGATGTAAACGCGCGTAATTCACGTGCGCTTGCGTGTGGGGTTCAGCTCGCGGCACTGATTATGATTTCAAATGGATACTGAGTAATTTGAACAAAGCCATGCCCCCGCGTTCTAATTTCTGAACCTCAGGTGGACATTGTACGTTCATGACCTTTTATGCCAAACAACAGCTAACAGTGAAGCCCCTCAGTGAATGTGTTTGCCCTTCTGAGAGCACGTTGGACGTATGGCAAACATGGGCTTAGAATATATTTTCCCGTGGCTCATGTTCACCTCTAATGCTAATGTTGAACTGCTGTACTTGGGGAGGTTTGCGTAGTTGTTAAGCCGCATTCGTTTTCGCTGTCCAATTCAAGAGCGAATGCGCGACGTGTGTGATTAAGCAGCAGGTAGTTTCTGCTTGATTTCGTTCTCTGTGAAATATTCAGAGGTGTGTGTGTGTGTGTGTGTGTGTGTGTGTGTGTGTGTGTGTGTGTGTGTGTGTGTGTGTGTGGTGTGTGTGTGTGTGAGAGAGAGAGAGAGAGAGAGGGGGGGAGGGGCAGACAGGCAGTTAGTTCGTTATTTAGGGCTTAACGCCAGGCAAGCAACAAAGCAAGCAGACAGGCAGGCAGGCAGGCAGGTTAGACAAAGACAGACAGACAGACAGACAGACACACACACACACACGATGCCGTTGTGAATGCAATGCAAAGTAGTCCTTTTCCCCACATGGTGTTGATCTTCAGTAGAAAACCGAGAACTCCAAGCCAAGAAACAAACCGACTCCAAACGACTCCTTTCTTGCAAAATTCATTTTATTTACAGATAATCTGCACCGCACTGTATTTTGAATCAAAATCAAGGAGCCCACATACAAAAAAATCCTCACGGTAAAAAGCGACATTTCCCATGACGTCATCGGATATTGCGTCACATTTTACTGTGGCCGAACGCATCTTCGTCCACAGTCGGTGGAGCAGCAGATTAGGCCGTTGGAACAGGCGTTGGGATCGGAGGTCGAACAGTCGTCCCTTCTCACACAGTTCGGGTTGATCCAGGCAGGGTAGAAAGGACACCTTGGTCTCACTGAAACATCGGTAAGTCAAAGACACGTGCAGATTTGGTTACGGTGCCTGTCCCGCCCTCGTGTACACTCGCACGCACAAATATCAAGTGTGCACGCTAAAAATCCCATTTTACTTGTTTCCATTGACGATTGTAAAACGTAAGATGGTCAACAGACCATTACACATAACCCCCCCCCCCCCCAACAGCCCCTGTCCTCTCCCCCCCCCCCATTCTTTTACCCTGACTTTCCTTCCATTGTAATTCAGATGGCCGCTCTCTGACTGTCCATATCGAAAGTGGGGCATCAATTTGGCACACACAAACAAACAAGGGTGGGTGGGAGTTTGGGAGTTTAACGCCCCTTTCCACCATATCTGGGTCATATCCAAGACCGGGCAACGAGAAAAAGGCCAGCACAAACACTGATTTCGCCCCAGCCGGGATTCCAACTCACGACCGGCCGAGCATTGAAAGTCCGACGCTCTACCATTCGGCTATCCAGGCTAACAAACAAACAAACAAACAAACAAACAAACAAAGACATTCAATAGTAATTAGAGATCACTTACGGACGCACTGCGCCTGCGTGGGACAGTAGCCAAAGAAACAGTACCCGGATCTCTGCCACTTGCAGTCATAATCAGGTCCACACGGCTGGAAAAAAAAAAACCCCATCAAAAATAAATCATCATCAAAGTCCGGCCCACGCTTCGCCCAAATGCTAAACAATGCTCTCAGAATAGCGACGATTATTCATTGATTTCCTTATTAATTTTCTGCATTATTTGTGTGGGATGATCCGGCTGGAACAGAACGTACTATTGATCCGCTTTCGATCTGTAGCGATGGTACCTTCTCTGGCAGGGAAGGCTCGATATTAAGGCAGTGATACTTTCAACATTATTATGAAAACTGTTTATTTCAACTGCTATGTTACTGTATAGTATTCACTCACCGGTTGGCAAACAGGTTCTGGGGGAAAAACAAACATATACACATCAAGAAATATCCACAAGTATAGTCAAAATGGTAAAGTTTTTAAAAATTTATTTTTATTTTTTTTAATATGTGAAGTCTATACCTATATGCAAACACACACACACACACACACACACACACACACACACACACACACACACACACACGCTAGCAGCTCACAGAAGGTGGGTAGGTGGTGGGTGTATAAGGGTTTAACGTCCTTTTCCAGTACATATGGGTGATATCAAAGGCCGTCACAGACGGAGGGAGAGAGAAAGAGAAAGACAACTCACGTCGAACACACTGGGGACTCCTGCCACAGTAACCGCCCATGTTACACCGGTTGTTTTGCATCTCACATCTGTATCCAGGTCCACACGGCTGTACAAATAAATAAATAAATAAATAAATAAATACAAATTACGCTCGAAGCAGGGGCAGACAATTACGAGGGCAAGGAGATAACATGTGATCAACTACTACTACTACTACTATACTACTACTACTACTACTACAGTAATGGTGTTGGTATTAGGATCATTCCTCGGCATTTTTAAAAATGATTTGTCGTTTAAGTAAATTTTATTCCATGTGTGATGTGCGTAATTCTTGAGGCCTTTAACCTTGAAACTGATTGAGAAACGGCCTGAGCCTGTACTTACCGGGTTGCAAGCATTTGCTGGAAATAAAAACAAAAATAATATTAGTGAAATTAAAATCGACCATGCCGGTGAGCACAGTAGCGCTTGTAATACTGTGTGGTTTTAATTAACCAATGCCGCGTGCATGGTTGAGAGAGATGATGATGATGAAACGTTTTTTATTCAGGATAAAGCATTTAGGCATTACTGCCTGTCTTACAAGCTGTCCTGCTAGTCTACGTTAAAGGGTAAAAAGACAACATCAAAACAAGGGGGAAAAAGGGGGGGGGGGGGGAGAGAAAAAAGACAAACAAAAGCATTAACTATCTAAAAGAAATGAAGAAGAGAAAAGTAGACATGATAAACAATCAAAACACACGTGGCATTTGTGGATGATATTGGCTGTATGCCAAGTAAGAACTTCAAAGTCGTCACTAACATTCGAAAACATGCATATAACACATTTCTACCTACATGGTCAGATGAGCGTGTCGTGTAGAATTTGTTTGAAGTCAGTGAATTTGGAAATGTTTTGGATACTTAGTGGTAAAGAGTTCCATATGGATGCCCCTGAGAAAGACAGGCTACATTTGTAGATATCAACCCTTGGACGAGGCACTGGGAGCAGACTGTTCCTTGTGTTGTGTTGTTTATCGTGTTTGAAATTAAACAGTTGATGAAGATATGTTGGGGCTTTGCAGTAGACAATTTTGTGCATTAGTAAGCATTTGTTAAATTCCAGATGCTGTTTTAGGGGAAGAAGTTTGAGGATTTTAAACTTTTGGTCAGTACTAGAATTACCCGAGTGTAAGAGTTTGACAGCGCGCCGGTGAATGGAGTTTACCTTTTTGAACTGATTTTCGCTGCACTCGTCCCACAGAGTAGACGCAAAATCCAGGTGACTTTGCACGTGGGCATGAAAGAAGAGCTTGCAGGTGTCATGACTAACTAAGCGACTTAGTTTAGATAGCAAGAATAGATTTTTTGATAATAACTTACAGAGACCATCAACATGCGTTTCCCACTTTAGTTGGTCGTCAATTATGACACCAAGTAGACGGTGGTTTGAGACTTGCTCGATGGACTCTGATCCAACTGACAACCGTAGAGGGGAAAGTTTGCGTTGTTGTTTTTGGCGCGTTGTTATGAGCATGCTTTTGGTTTTGGTGGTACTAATTACCATGTGGTTGACCTTACACCACTGAGAGACTTCAGTGAGGCTCTGCTGCAATACTTCATTTACTTTGAACTCGTGCACATCCGACACATGGAGCGTGGAGTCGTCAGCAAACATATCACAGCTTACGTTAGGGTTAGAGAGTGAGAGGGGCATATCATTGATGAATAAACAAAAGAAAATTGGGCCAAGGATAGAGCCCTGGGGCACACCGAGTTTAACAATACCTTCCTTAGAAAACGCGCCATTTAGATAGACTTTCTGCCTTCTACCTTGAAGATATGAAAAAAATAAGGAGATTGTCTTAGGATCAGGGATGTATATGGACAATTTCTTTAACAAAATGCTGTGGTTCACCAAGTCAAATGCTTTCTTCAGATCGAGAAAGACTGCACCAGTTAGTTGGGATTTGTTGATAGCAGATAACCATGTGTCGACGATGCGGACAAGTGCGGTGTGGCATGAGTGTCGGGGGCGGAAACCAGATTGAAGCGGATTTAGAAGATGTTGTTTTTCTAGGAAGCTGAGCATGTGGTTATGAATATGTCTTTCCAGTGGTTTGGACAAGACTGATAAAACTGAAATCGGACGGTAGTCACTTAGATTATGGAGATCTTTACTTTTCGGAATAGGCACTACTTTGGCTTTCTTGAGTTCGTCCGGAAATATACCGTGATGAAGTGACAGATTATAAATATACGTGAGTGATTCCACAATGTAGGGTAGTGACAACTTAAGGATGTTAATGTTAATTCCATCAGGACCACACGCCTTGTTCTTTATAGCAGAGATGGATTTCCCAACTTCATAGACGGTCATGAGTGGAACAGAGAAAGAACTTCCTTTTGCTGACTGACAGTGACTGCGGAGTTCCTCAGAACATACATAGTCTTCGGGGTTATTGGGATTAGACTGGACTACGGAATCAGCAATGTTTAGAAAATGATCATTAAAATCGTTCGGTGAGAGTTCACATGGAATGAATGCACGCTTTGAGAGAGAGAGGGAGAGGGAGAGAGAGAGAGAGACAGACAGACAGACAGACAGGCAGACAAAGACGACTAGAGGCTTCAGCACTCTTGCACTCACATTCAGTCAACAAATTTCAGTCTGGTTACTTTTTGACAATGACAGAGACAGTGTCATGTGCGTGCGTGCGTGTGTGCGTGTGCGTGTGTGCGTGCGTGTGCTTATTTTTGCCCACGACTGTGTGTGTACATGTGCATATTATTTCAGATCTGACCCACCAATTTCAATGCAGGTTGGAACAGGAAAGCACGGAGCTCGGACACACTGGACCTGTTGCATCACACAGGTGTGGCCTGGTTGGCACTCCTGTAATAACACACAGTGACAATTAATGTTAAGACAATTAAGACAAGCAAATACAGTCTTTCACAGTGGCACCACGAGTGCCTTTGTGCACTAAACGTTTGAGTGGATCGGTTAGATACACAAAGGAATCAGTGATCTGTCGCACACACACACACACACACACACACACACACACACAT
>JACVVK020000039.1:2007500-2010000 GCA_018292915.2 Batillaria attramentaria | reverse complement strand
GTCAGTGGGTCAGTCAGTCAGTCTGTCTGTCCGTCCGTCAGTCTGTCAGTCAGTCCGATTTGGGAATCAAAACATTAGCAACTCGTTAGCTTGCCCACAATGGTTCCTTCTAATCAGTTCTTATCGTGAAACTTGGATAGTGGTAGAGAGAGCAGGAGGTTTGAAAATTGAAAATTTGAGAGAGCATGCGAGAGAGAGAGAGAGAGAGAGAGAGAGAGAGAGAGAGAGAGAGAGAAAATCAGAATCAGAATTGTTTATTGATAGGCCTTAGGCCCATTCAAAGATGACAGTGACATCCAGACATTCTTATACACATCAATAAATGTGCATGAAATAACCACAGTGCAAAATAAAGTATATCAACTCAGCTAAGCAACTGTTGTCTTTTTCTTAACGCTAGAAAAATATATAATGTCATACTGAACCCCTGAGTAAAATATGTCCACTGTGTCAGCTTGATATTGAAGACGAGTTACATTTTCTTGTATACTGTCCTAGTCTTTCTGACATTCGTACCCGGCGGTTTATTCCTAGAAAATGTTGGAACCATCCAAGAAGCTTTCGACTCACTTTGCTAATGGCCTCAAGCAACTATTATACAGAGAGAGAGAGAGAGAGAGAGAGAGAGAGAGAAAGGAGGAGGAGGAGGAGGAAGAATGGGCGGAGGGAACTTTGAGGTGGGACTAGGGCTTCAGTCAGGACAGACGCATCCCCGCTTTTGCGTCACTTAGTGCGGGCGACGAACAAAATAACTTGTGTGTGTGTTTTCTTACAAGTGTTTACTTATTCTCGCGAGTCTTTCAATGGCCACCTTTTAACCGGTTCGCTTTCGGAGGGTAATACAAACACGCTTACGTGTCACGCTTTTGTTCGTGACTTGGTTCTGTAAAGATGGCTACGTGATGAATGACACAGTGAGGTCAGAGGTCACAGTGACTGTAACATATTTCTTTCAGTGTGTCACGACTTTTGATGAACGACCCTTCATTTTGTTTTAGTCCGGAATACAGCTCGCGCGCGCGCGTACACACACACACATGTATACACACACACAAACGCGCGCGCGCGAGTAACTACGCAGTCATGCCACATGTATTTTTAAGATCCCATACACGTATATTATTCTTTGTATAGCAGACTACCTAAGTGGTTTTAAAACATACAATCTATGATGTAGAGGGGAGGAGGGGTACGGGGGAAGGGGGGTGTGGGCGGGGGGGGGGGGGGGGAGGGGGGTGGGGGTGGGGGTGGGGGGGGAACAAACAACCAAAACACTGCTCTGCCTCATTTATGCTTATTTGCAATTAGTTTGTTTGTAGTAATGGTGGTGGTGGTTGTTTTTAAGTAATATTTGTATTTCACAACTGTACTAGCTTAGCAAAGGCAGATACAAACATGCACATTAATCATTGCTTATGACAACGTTGGAGTTTGCACCACTCACGTGACAACAGTTACAGATGTAACATTTCCTTGCACCGCCATGATATAGGTCGCAATATCATAATTATGCACAACGGACGTCATGTTCATGAAAATGTGTTGTTGACGTTCGAGGTGTTTAGCTGCCCTGGGACGACAGGGAAATGTGGCGGTGTGTCTGTGAGTGCTTCCTTTCTTGTGAAAAATCGTCTCCATTCATTTCAAACGAGCATTTTCCTGGTTTTTCATAGTTGCGGATCATCTAGGCTTTTTCACGGCGTAATATGCATCTCCCTTTTAGACGTGCTAAATTTCATTCTCATTCGAGTTTTCGCTTCTGAACTACAACCCAAAGTGTTCAACAGCTGACAGTGTTTGACTTAAAGGGGATAACGCAACCATATTATTTTATGCTTACAGATCGTTCTGAGCTGTTTGCGTGATATCTATCATTACACCACTTAGACACCTGGACAGTGACAGCGTCTGTAATGCTGGCACTGAGCCAACAGAAGCGTACTCGATGACGCAGCGACCACACTGAGCGCTCCAGTAGTACACACTCATGGTACACACAAACAGAATCAACAGAAGTTAACTATCAACAGATGCGCCTCAGACAGGTGTTGAGAAATGTCTGGATCTTCTGCTGCATCGTCTTCGTTGTCCTCCATGTTTCGCATCCGTAGAGCAGAACTGACTTCACGTTGGAGTTGAAGATGCGAAGTTTTGGTTCTTATGCTGACAACTTTGGATGCCCAGATGTTCTTCAGCATGACCATTGCTGCTCTTGCCTTGCCGATTCTGACTGTGACGTGTCGGTCTGTGCCTCCCTGTCCATCAACCACACTCCCCAGGTAGACAAAGGACTCTACCTCCCTGATGGGCTCTCCACCGACTGTGACTGGTGTGTTGGCAGTGGTGTTGATCTTCATCAGCTCGGTTTTCCTCCTGTTGATCTTGAGCCCTGTTCCGGCTGATGTGGCTTCCAGGCATGTAGTCTTATCCTGCATCTGGCTGTGGCTGTGAGACAGGAGCGCCAGGTCGTCCGCAAAGTCGAGGTCATCCAGCTGCGTCC
>JACVVK020000039.1:1972500-2002500 GCA_018292915.2 Batillaria attramentaria | reverse complement strand
TTCCAGAGATATTGCAAGAGTTTCATGACAACTATGTGAGCGGAGGACATTTGGGGATGAACAAGACTTATAAGAAGGTGAGCACCCGTTTTTGTACTCCCAGTTTTAACAGGCTTTAGAATGGGAACGAGGTTTTGTGTGTTTCTGGTATGTCTGGTATAACCAACACATCGGATATAGCGGCCACTTTTGTCCTGGTGGACGTTATATCCGATGACTCCGTATATAACGTAAATTTTCCGGTATAGCCGATGTCTTCGGTATATAACGGACATTTTCCGGATTGAAGACATTTCCTTTGCTGGCTCTCTCTCTCTCTCTCTCTCTCTCACTCACACCCCCCCCCCCCCCCCACACACACACACACTGTTATCTACCAGTTATCTTTAAGACATAGTATTTATAAATATTTCATTACTCTTTTTTCTCTCTAGGTCTTGGAGCGTTACTTCTGGCATGGAATGAAACAGGAGGTTGAAGACTACTGCAGATCATGCTGTGTGTGCCAGAACATGAACGCTTGCAGAAAGAAGCCAGCAGCACCGCTTCACCCCATCCCAGTGCCCAAAAAGAAGTGGAGCCTCGTTGGAATGGACATCATAGGACCTTTGCAGGTCACTGACAGAGGTAACCAGTACATTGTTGCCCTCACAGACCACTTTACAAAGTTTCCCGTTGCCAAGGCCATCCCGTGCAAGAGTTCAGAGGAAGTTGCCAGATTCATGTACGAAACCATCTGCATCTTTGGCGCGTTTGATTCCCTCATAACTGACCAAGGCCGTGAGTTCATTAACTTTGCGCTTGATATTCTCACCGACCGTTTCAATATCAACCATCGCATTTCTTCGGCCTACCACCCTGAGACGAACGGCCAACGGGAGAGGGACAATAGGACACTCAAAGACACTTTGGTAAAGATCACAGACAATGATGATTGGGATGAACTCTTGCCAGCAGCCCTGTTCGCCTACCGAACATCCGTTCACAAGTCTACACAGTTTTCACCCTTTTTGGCATTGTATGGTGAGCAGGCAAAACTACCATTTGACGTCACTGGTGATGCCAACGAGCAAGATCTGAACGAAGAAATCATGGACACTATGAAGGGGATTCACGAGGAAGTCAAGAACAAAATTGGTGAAAACATTTCAAGGGCGCAGAAGAAGCAGAAAGAGTACTATGACAGCAGGCGTGCATATGACCACGGGTTCCGCATCGGAGACAAAGTCTTAATCATCAATGCTGCACGAGTACACAGAATGGGAGGCAAGATGGCACCAAGATTCGTCGGGCCATATGAGGTCATAAGTGTGTTGCCGAAGGGTCGACTTCAACTGAAGAACACTAAAAGTGGGAAAATACTGAAGAATCTCTACAATATCAGCAACGTCAAATTGTTCCATGATCGTACACAGGACAACGCTGACCCCTCCCATGCTCCACAGGCTGACCCCTCCTATCATCCACAGGCTGACCCCTCCCATGCTCCACAGGCTGACCCCTCCTATCATCCACAGGCTGACCCCTCCCATGCTCCACAGGCTGACCCCTCCTATCATCCACAGGCTGACCCCTCCCATACTCCACAGGCTGACCCCTCCCATGCTCCACAGGCTGACCCCTCCTATCATCCACAGGCTGACCCCTCCTATCATCCACAGGCTGACCCCTCCCATGCTCCACAGGCTGACCCCTCCTATCATCCACAGGCTGACCCCTCTTGCCAGCCGCCATTGAGAATGAAGTTCCACCCCGTTGATGGTGCCTGGCAAAAGGATCGGGCCTCCAGTTTGAATTTCCCCAGACTTTTCAGGCGGCACCCCTCAAGGGAAAGTGTTGAAGTTGACATTACGGCTACACCTCTCGATAGCGTTAGCGTAAAAGGAGATGGGAATTGTTTTTTCCGGTCTGTGAGCTTTGTTGTTTTGGGGACTGAGTCGAAATATAAGGAATTCCGAAATATCATTTGCGATTGGATTGAAAAGAATGACAAACGCTTCTACGGAACGAGCGCACGTGAAAATTACGTCGCGACATCAAACATGAGAAACGACCGTACTTGGGCCACCGAGGTTGAGATATTTGCTGCAGCCACCCTCTTGGACACGCCCGTGTATGTGTTCACAAGAGAGGCTCCAGGCCGACAACCTAGGTGGCTGAAATACGGGCCAGTTTGGCAATCGGCCCCATTGAAAACAGACAGAGCAATTTATATAATGAATCTTGGACATCACTTTGCTCCTGTTTTTTGTGTCACTCCTTAGACCAGAACTGTTAGTCTTCTGCTGTTTTTGTTGTTTCAAGCGTCATGATTTGAGACACTGGTACTCAGTCTTGACTGTCTACTTGAAGTACGCTGAAAGCCAAAGGTGGCAACTAGTTTTCATGTCATGGACACTTACTTAATTTTGAAGAAATATTTTTCTATGGCGTTGTATAGAAAATATTAGATACTTGGTCTTTGATGTTATTCTCTAAATGCTATTTCCAGTTTAAAAAAATTGACAGGAAATGTGGACTTTCATGCATTCGATGACGTTTCATGCAAAGACAGTACGGTAGAAGTTTGTTTTGTACTTTGCTATTGTTATTATTTTGCTCATTTCAGGACAAGATGTGCGATTAACAATTTATTAATTTACATTTATGTTGCGTTATAAAGTGCACAGCGCTCTGGTTAACAATTTCTGTTGCAACTCTTTGCTATTCATTAACTGTTTCTTGTTTCATTTCTTGTTTCTTTGACACAGTTTGACTGGACATACCTTTTGAAATAAAGTTTTTCTTGTCAAAGAACGTAAATGTCTATTTCAGGTTTTGCTAGAGAGAGAGAGATAGAGAGTGGGGGGGGGGGGAGAGAGAGAGAGAGAGAGAGAGAGAATATTGATTGACTTATTTATTTATTGTTTGAAATTCTAGTAATAATGTTTAGTATTCGGTACAACCATCTCATAAACAAAAACAAAAAAAAAAGAACCAATGCAAAAAAACAACTGAAAGAAACAAGAACCAACAACCAAACAAATATATCTCACACACACAAAAATAACAACAAGCACATAAATCGGGAAAAAAAAAGAAAAAAAAATGTTCCTATGGCCCTGTGCTTTTGGGGACAATAAAGTTTTGTAACAATAAAGTTAAAAATAAATACTGACATAGCTCTACATTGGTTAGAAAAGAGGGGGACCAGTTCGAGAGGGGGCCTATTTTGGATGCGAGGGGGGACCAAAATCGCCCAGGGGGACCAGTCGAAAACGAGGCTGGATGTCTAAGGGGGGGACCATTATAGAGCAGTTTTTGCCACGAATTGGTCCCCCGGGGGACTACTTCAGAGGGGGGACCGGACCGGATGCTACACCGGTAGTCATGGTCGGTTCGCCTCTCCTGTAATAGAGGATGTGACTTCCCCGATCACTCATGGGTTAGCCATAACTAGTTATCCGGATAAGTACGAATGTTCAAGTTACACGGGATGATCGCTATGACGTAATTATGGCGTTTGATACAAGTAGGGCTTGTCACTGAACCGGAATAGCCAAATTCTGCTGACCGTTTGCACCAGCCTAACCCTCGTCATAAAGGGTGGGTGGGTGTTTGGGAGTTATTGTATGTACTGAAAAAGGCTGCAGCAATGATTCTGTTGTTGTTGTTGTTGTCATCGTTGATGTCATCGTTGAAATGGGAAGCCGGGGTGGCCGAATGGTAGAACGTTGCCGGGACTTCCAATGCTCGGGTCGTGAGTTTGAATCCCGGCTGAGGCCAAATATTGTGCTGGCTTTTTCATCGTTGCCCCGTCTTTGATATCACCCGTATGTGGTGGAAAAGGACGTTAAACTCCCAAACACCCACCCACCGTCCCATCGTTGAAATATTAGTTGGAGTGCCAATTATATGGAGGAAAAAAATACAGTGGCAGATCGCAAAGCAATGTGTCCTAATCAGGATTCTTACACGAAAATGCCACGTCTTCACCCTTCAGGGGCGTCGGAAGATGTTGGAGGGAGGGGGGGCAGAATCTCAGAGGGAGGAAACGCCAGAGCCAGTGAAAGGAAGGACGTTGCCCGGAGAAATTGAAAAGCGGGGGGGGGGGGGGGGGGGGGGGAGGGGGGGGCGCGTCGGCGTTCAGATGCTGCACAGACAAAAACCTTTCCAAACCAGTGAGCCAGTGAAAGAAAGGACGTTGCCCGAAGAAAGTGAAAAGCGGGGGGGGGGGGGGGGGGGGGGGGGGTGTCGGCGTTCAGATGCTGCGCAGACAAAAACCTTTACGAACCAGGGAGCCACTGAAAGGTAGGACGTTGCCCAAAGAAAGTGGGGGGGAGTGATTATCAGACGACTTTCTGCCAAATCGTTTTGATATTTCATGACACGGCTAAACTGAGTTCTCTGTTGGGTGGGATGAGGAAGAGAGCAGGACGAGGAGTATGAGGGGGGGTAGGGGAAGGGAGGGGGGCAAGACCATGGCTTTGCCCCGCCCCCCCCCCCCCCCCCCTCTTGCCATAGTCTCTTGATTTTCCAGGGGGGGGGGGGCAAAAAGATACTCTTGCCCCCCCCCCCCCCTGCTTGGGTACAGGGGGGCAGCTGCCCCCCTGCCCCCCCCCCCCCCCCCCCCCCCCCCCCCCCCCCGGTTCCGGCGCCCCTGCCCTTATATGGTGGAAAGGGACGTGAAATCCCTAAACACCCACCCAAATACTCGTCAACCATCACAGGACAACGTGCTCGCGAAGGACGCGATTCCATTAGAGGGAAGCAACTCGGTCACAGGCTTCACCAGTCTGTCATGTACGCAACGCGATTGCTTCCCTTACAGCGCAAGCTCAGTCGACACGGACTCCAACTGCCGAGCACCGGACGGAATGATGGCGGAAATGAGTTCCTTCAGGAGCAGATTTGGCGACAGGGGTACCTCGCGTACGCTGCCGCTTGCGACATGGTATGCGATAATGACGTACCCTGTACTGCAGCCAAAATTATACTGAAAACCGCGAACAGTTTAGCTTAATGATAACCGCGGCAATCGCATCAATATCGGAAATCTAACTCAGTTACTTGGTCCAAAGCGCCGCGAACTATTCCTAAGTCCCCCCTCCCCTTTCCCCATTCCCCCTCTGCTTTTGAAAGTAATCCCAATTTTCCGGCCTGTGTTTTACTCTGGTGACGTATCGGGGAGTTGAGAAAGCTGAATCGTAGAGCGTTGGACTTTCAATTCTCGGACCGTCAGTTCGAATCCCGGCTGGGACCAAATGTATGTACTGGTCTTGTTCCCGTTGCCCCGTCATTGATATCACCACTTGCGTAATGGAAAAGGACGTTAAACTCCCAAACACCCACCCCACCCTCTGCGAAATGCGAAGCGACCACACCCAGCGACAGTGCCTGAACTTCAAATCACCCTTACACCTGACGGAGAAGAAGATCCGGCGCTCAGCAAAATGACTTCTCACTTCTGATGACCGTTCTGCTAAATCCGTGTCAGCCTATGGCGAAAACTGATGCCTCGTGCATGCTCTGGTTGGCCAAAAGTTAACCACTTCTCGCGCTGCCTTCAATTTGACCTTAATCCCTGCGAAATGGCAAAATCTACCGCAAACGGAGCGCTAATGCTACTTTATGGTGATTACTGCAATCGAGACGCTTCAGTGTGAAATTCTCTCACGCAGTGAACGACGAAAAGACTTTGTAATTAAACCTTTCCTGTTGGAGGTAACTGGCGGAAAATTCACACTGTTTAATTTTTTTTTAAACCAGAGTGTAGTCATGCAGGTAGTCTACGTCACTGATGTTTTTCCTTTGCAGATATCAAAGTAATAAAAAAAAATCTAATCTTTGAGTATTATGGGTAATAGTGTGGGATATCATTGCACAATACCTTTATTTTTTCTTTTTCTTTTATTTCTTTTTCTTTCCTTCGATAAATATTCTCTTGAATATTCACTGAGTAAAACAGTCTTGTCTTTTCCTCGCCCAAGAGAGAGAGAGAGAAATAAAATTGAAATGAAATGAAATGAAACTTGTCCACCCCCCCCCCCCCCCCCAAAAAAAAAAAAATAAAAAAAATCACAAATAAAAATAATAAGCAAGGAGATGTATCGGAAGTTCACAGAGCACCACTGACGTCACGATCACGCCTTGCAAAACGAGTCAGTGGCGCGCGCACGTGAACTTTGACCTAGGCCAAGGCTGCAGCAAATGACCACCTAGGGACGGTTCGCAATCACTCCGCCCGGACACTTGACATTGACAAACTGCCTTAAGAAACTCACACCTGAGGCTTGTGACACAGGAAAAAAAACTATACAGTGTCATGTAATTTTCAGCGGGGGTGGGGACCGGATTAGAGGGGGCGGGTCGCGACATCAAAAGATGCCCTGTGAAATTGTTCAGGGATTATTGTCGCGATGGCTCAGATGGTGTGCTGCTGGGTCGGTTTTGGCTACGCACCACAGATATGGATTTCAAGGAAAATATTACGTATTCCTATTAAACAAAGTGGGGGGGGGGGGGGGGGGAGGGGGTGTTACAGGTAGTCGGTTGGCTTTTTACTTTGTTTCATTTTTGTTGTTGTTGTTGTTGTTTGTTTTGTTTGTTTGTTGTTGTTTTTATTTGTGTTTTGTTGTTGATGTTTTTTTGTTTCTTTGTTGGTTGTTGTTGTTGTTGTTTTTTGTTTGTTTGTTTGTTTTTTTTTGGGGGGGCGGGTTGGTTGGATCTGTTGTTTGTTTGTTTGTTTTTTCTACTGGGATGGGGCTTACTGTTGCTGCTCTTAACTATTTGTTCGCTTATTTAACTGCTCATTTGTGCAGCATCAGCACAAACACACACTCAAAGCACCCCCCCCCCCACCCCCACCCCCTCCTCCTCCCTTCTGCCGTACCATACCCCGCATTGTTGCTGCCCTACAGCGGAGAAACATATTTGTCGGTCCGTGTGTAGATGTCAGACAGCGGCATGTTGCCCCCACGGCGCCTGTCAAAGCTCCCAATGCACGCCCTGTCACGTGCCCATGTCCCACGCGCCGTCTCCCGCCACTGACAACATATCGCCTGCACGTGCAGCACGCTAAAAAAGAACAACACGTGGCCGGGTGCAGGGGCATTGGTTTCCATCATAAAGCACCGGCTGTGGCATCCGCAGTGACACTTACCTCCATGGACGGATACACTGGGTTTGGTGCCAAGGATATTATTATATTGGTATGGAAAGGTGGCCGGGTTAGGCCAAAAGAAAAAAAAAAAACCTCTGTTTACGTTAAACCGACCGTGTTTTTTTGTTTTGTTTTGTTTTGTTTTTTTTTTGGGGGGGGGGGGGGTTGTTTGTTTTGGTTTTTTTGCCGCCAACCCTAAACTTTTTTTTTTTCAGTTTTGAGAGAGAGAGAGAGAGAGAGACCCAAGAACAGATATTTCAATTTTCTCATTCGCTTCGGCCACTGCGTGCCGTCTTCTGTAGCAGCAAAACAACTCGACGGCATAGCACATTCATTCCTTTTATTGAAACTGCTGCCCACCTTCAACCTAATGAGCCTTCTTTAAAAAAAAAAAAATTTAAAGTTACTAACCTGCCTTTTTTTTTTTTTTTTTGGAGGGGGGGGGGAGGGTGTGTGTGTGTGGGGGGGGGGGGTGTTGAGAGGGGATGTTGCCGTAAGCACTAGTTTTTTGTGGCCTTATAAGCGTGTGTTCGTATAAGGGGGAAGTAGGGTGGGGGGGGGGGAGGAGTGGAGATATTGGATTCTGTGTGAGGGATATATTGGTTTGGAAAAGGTACATAGGCGAGTGTGTGTAAAGGGTGGGGGAGGGAGATGGGAAGGGGAGGGGCGGCTGGAAACCACATCACTAGCGTATCGAAATCCAAATGCATGCAGTGAACCAAGTTTATCCTGTTTCAATTTTATTTATTTATTTGTTGTTTTTTCCACGGTTTGTTTTGTGTTGTCTCTCAGTATCAAATTATGTATTTAATTATTTTGTTTTTGTCTTTTTGTTGCTCCTATCCATACTTTCCTACGTGTACTATTTTCCCCGCAAAGCCGTGGCGGACCGCCAATTGCCTTTTTTTCAACCATGGGCGGGGAGCCGGGGTGGCCGAATGGTAGAGCGTTGGACCTCTAATGCTCGGGTCGTGAGTTCGTATCCCGGCTGCCAAATATTTGTGCTGGCTTTTTCATCGTTGCCCCGTCTTTGATATCAACCGTATGTGGTGGAAAAGGACGTTAAACCCCCAAACACCCACCCACCCTCAACCATGGGCGTTGGTTGGTGGTAATATCTTTCAACAAGAAGGATGAATGGTTGAGCTGATAAAAGTAAATGTTTAGCGGAAAGATGAAACAAAATTAATGTCATAATTTCTTGATTGGAACGCGCTGTCGCTCCTGTCCGCTCCGTATTCACTATGACAATTGCAAAAGAGGTATTTTTTACTACTTTTTTCTAAATCAACTGGATGATGCCTTTTCACTCTTTGCATATTTGATTTACCTTCAGACCGACTCAAAACTTGCTCCGATCTTATTTTAATGATAATAATAATGTATTGTATAGGCGCTTTACCCAATTTCATGAATCGGCTCAAACCGCCGCGAACTGAACCCAACACGCACGCTCACGTGAATCACACGCATTCTCTCAGACACTGGACATAAACGCATTACAATTGCATTTATTTTTCAAATTTGGTGGGCTGAACATTTCCGAAGCAGAGGGGGAGAAAGCCGGAGTACCCGGAGAGAATCCCCGACGATCGGCCCGAATAAACGGTGCCACATACGAGAAGGAAAAATTATTTGCCCCGAATGGGACTCGAACCCCCCTGACCTCTCGCACTGGTGACAAGTCTCTTAACCACTAGACCACCGACCGCCTTGATGGCGTTTTTTGTCCATCTCAAGAAATTGCGACCGTGGCTTGCCTGGCTTCGACATGCTCAGTGAGTGTCCGTGAAACAAGGAAAGCGTTTCCCCCACACAAACATTTCAAACCTTTGGATGAATTCTTCCATGGTCCCAAATATCACTTGACAACCCTTCTCAAAATTGTTAGGGATCCCTACAACTTGAACTAAACACCTTTGAAAATCTCACAGCTTGGTGTAGGTTATCATATAATTATCATTGATACGAGTTTGCGCAAACACGACAACTTCAAGCGCGCGGACACACGTACACGCCTTCCTAAGACCGTTTCTCATAACTCAAACAGACCTAGAAATATTTCCAACAATCTCTCATTGAAAGTGATCGCGAAATGACACGTTAAATCAACACTATCGACAAACACACTAATCTCCTTGAAGCACGAGATCCAAAATGGAGCTCATTTTCTTCAGGACCTCCGATGGGCAGGGCCGGGTGGCTGGCAGATGCAGTAAGACACGTGAGTCGTGTTGACGGAACGTGCCAATCACGATACTGGCTGTAGGACTTTTCTCCGTTGACGTTGCGTCTTTGTGAACGTCCCCGCCTTCTGACAGGGGTGGGTGTGGCAGGGGTGGAAGGAGGAGGAGGAGGAGGGGAGTGGGGGGGGGGGGGTGGATGGGGGGCGGTCGTATTTAGGGGTAAAAACACTTTGTGGTATCTCGCTGAGTTTCGATGGCAGCCTTGGTAGATGTTTGTGGTTGGTGATGTGTTGTAGCCACTGAAGTGCTTGGTTCATATCACACACACACACACACACACACACACACACACACACACACACACACACACACACACACACACACACACACACACACACAAACACACACACGCACAAACAAACAAACCACACACACACACACACACACACACACACACACACACACACACACACACACGCACGCACGCACGCACGCACGCACGCACACACTGACACGCACACAAAAACGACATCACACCAACAGAAAACGCAGCAGAGCAGAAAGTCAAGTGACAGCCCCCCCTTGCCGTATTCCATCACGTGGTTTTTAACTGCATTTCTTATCTCTGATTAGTACTAGGACCTGTGGGTTCGCCTGCTAGCCTAGCGTGAAGCTCTATCTGTGATAAGATACCTCTGCGAAACATTCACATCGCCTTTAATTTCAGCCTGGTCTCACTAAAAGAGGTCATAACTACAAACCACCGCACAGTACGGAATATAGCAAGCACGTAGTCTGAAGATGCACATTGCCTGCGAGTCATGGTTGGTTTGCATGTTTAACATTTAACGTTCTTTTCCACCACATAACAACGACATTAAAGACGGGGCAAGGAGGGCAAAGCGTGAAAAAAAAATGTTGGCTTCCGGTCGGGTTTTTAAACTCACGAGCTGAACACTCTCCCTGAGACAGTACAGGAGGCAGTCATCATTACCGCATTCCGGAAGCGCCTGAAGACTCATCTCTTCAGTGCCTCGCGCCAGTCATCATCTGCAACCTTTGTTTGTTTGTTTGTTTTTTTCTTCTCACTATCTTTCCTTTCAAAACCTCTCCCTAAGCGCCTTGAGCACTCAGTTAGGGTGGAGCCGTGCGCTATATCGTCTCCATCATCATCATCATCATCATCATCAAAGTCAACTACTCTGCTAAGAGGCACGTCAACCGTTCTAAACAGACACAGTAACGCCACTACCGCTCCGCAAGCAACACGTTCCATGGTGCGGGAGAGCGAGTTACGTCTGTGTATTTCATGACAATACATTTAATAATATTTAATAACCGTATATTGTGTGGGTGCTTTACTCAATTTATTGAATGGGCTCAAAGCGGCGCGAGCTGAACCTAACACGCACGCTCACGTGAATCACACGCATTCTCTCACAGACTGGACATAAACACATTAGAGTCACGTGGTGCGATGGGTCCGCTTAGCTATTTAAGTTTCGGGTGGACGGGTGTTTTGGAGTTTAACGTCCTTTTCCACCACGCAATAAAGTCTCGGATTTTAGAATAATGGACATTGGGGTGCTCCGTACACACTGGTTGCTCGTCAGGTAGAGTATAAAAAAGAAAAGAAAAAAAAAGAAGAAAGCGGTGCAGTGACTTGGTGCAGCTGCACAGATGCGTGGGGGTTACTTGAGTTTCCTCCCGAGATAGTTCATGATTACGTTCGCATCAAAACTAACATACGCCACGAAATCGCCGGCTCCTGTCAAAGTTTCTTGGCGATGAACTGCGGATTTCTTTTTTTCTTCGAGCACTCTTGAGTAGTGTTGCTGTGTTGCTGTGTAACGTGGGAAAAAAATTAATGTGGAACACATCGGTGATGACGATGAAGAAAATAACTATATGCAAAAATAATTAAGCACGAACGACAATAGCAAGATTAATAATAACCACAAAAAGCGACTGCAGAAACCGCTGTAAATGTCTTTAAATCGTACAGCAATTTACGATAATAATCTGCAAAAGCAAGCGCAGGCCACAAGGTATGGGGTCATAATTTTTTTTAAAAATTGGAATCAATGGAATAAAATGTCCGGTAAAGTGTCTACACTCAAATCTGCATAACAAATAATAGTTATCTGTAATGCTATTTTTTGCAACGTGTATCTCAGCATGCCTTTAACATCCAGGTGTATGGGTGGGTGTTTAACGTCCTTTTCCACTACGTAACTGTCGGTGATATCAAAGACGGGGCAACTAGAAAATGGCCGGCGCGAATATTTGGCCCTAGCCGGGATTCGAACTCACGACCCAAGCATTGAAACACCAACGCTTTACCGTTCGGCTGCCTCAGCTCCCGTTTAACATCCAGGTATATCGGATGCGCATAACACTAGCACTAACACATCAGTACTAACACAGAATCAGATTCAGAATCAGAACTGTTTATTGATAGGCCTTAGGCCCATTCAAAGTTGCGAGTGACATCCAGACATTCTTATACACATCAATACTTGTACATGAAATAACCAAAGTGCAAAATAAAGTATATCAACTCAGCTGAGCAACTGTTGTCTTTTCTTAAAGCTAGAAAAAATATATATTGCCAGGTTCTTAACTGTATAATAGTTACTTGAGGCCATTAGCAAAGTGAGTCGAAAGCTGCTTGGATGGTTCCAATATTTTCTAGGAATAAACCGGGTACGTATGTCAGAAAGACTGGGACAGTATAAAAGAAAATGTCCTCAGTACCAGTCATGTGGTTATGTATTTCTTCCAACATCTTTTAAGATGCATGTTCATCCCCACAAAATTTTGTTTGTTCTTTAGATCTGCTCTGATAAAAACAACCCATCTCTGTGTACCTTACCGCCCCCAACGAACAGATCTAGATCTGACATTAAAAAGTCATCCATGTTTAACGATGCACATCGCGCATTAAGCAGATCTAATCCACAAGAGGTGATTTATGTTGCTGGGTCTGACACAGGTCTACCAGACGGCAGAAAGATTTCGTCATTCTTTGTCACCCGAGTAAAGACCTGAAACTGCACACCTCTGCACCTGTTGGGGTCTTCCACACACGCAGCGGCTTGTCTGCAGGCTGAAAAAAGTGGAGTGGAGTAAGGTATCAGGCCATTTAGTCATTTTCGTAAAGTAAAGTGAAGTAAAGTGAAGTAAAATAAATCGAAGTAAAGTGAAGTACAGTCCAGTAAAGTATCAGGGACTGTTGTTAATTTCCTAAAAGTCAAGTCAGGTCGAGTACAGTCAAGTACAGTCAAGTATCAGGGATTGCAGTTAATTTCCTAAAGTCAAGTAAAGTCAAGTTAAGTAAAGTAAAGTAAATGTTTCCTCGGTTTTCTAGCTTCTTCGAATATGGTAATTCAAGCTATCCCATCATCACAACTATTTCCAATACTACTTCGCCGTTGTTATCATTACAGCCATGTTTGTACGTGCTGGTGAAAAGCGAAACTCAACAAAACAACCCCCCCCCCCCCCAAAAAAAAACAAAAAAAAAACAAAAAAAAAACCCCGAAAACAAAACAAAACAAACCAAAAAAACAAACAAACCACCAACCAACTAAACCAATCAAACAGGCATTTATAACATCGTCAGCAAGTGTGTGTGTGTGTGTGTGTGTGTGTGTGTGTGTGTGTGTGTGTGTGTGTGTGTGTGTGTGTGTGTGTGTGTGTGTGTGTGTGTGTGTGTGTGTGCGCGCGCGTGCGTGCGTGCGTGCGTGCGTGCGTGTGCGTGCGTGTGCGTGCGTGCGTGTGTGCATGCGTGCAGTGGTTGCGTGCGTGCGTGCGTGCGTGCAGTTTTGTCCCTACACACCCGTCATCGACGTTCTGCACCAGAATACAAGACGAAGCTAATCAGTCCATGTACTCGTCCTCACTAATCTACACAAACGCATTTTAAAAAAAAAGAAAAGTGAAGAACACCACCACCCCATTAACCACTAATGCAAACCGACTCCGAATTCTGACACCATGCAGAAATCCTATCCTCTATTCTGACATCACGTTGTGTGTGTCCATAACGAGGGTCGCCATAAATCTACCAGTTTCCCCCCGAGTAGTTTTCAATGCCTCGTGCTCCTTGTGACACTGTGCGGTGAAGATGGGATTAATCCCGTGACGGTGGGAGTACTAAATCTTGGGATACGTGTCCCGAAATAAGAAGATATCATGTTACAGGGCGATCAGGAGGTATAGCGACTATAGTGATCAGCAAGGATTCTTTATAAAAAATATTTTTAAAAAAATTTAAAAAGTGACTGAGGTGAAAGGGTGTGGGTTTTTTTCCCCGGGTTGCACTGTTTCCCCGGTAGCTGTAAAATTTCTGTTTTGCGGCAGTTGTGCATTTACAGTTTAAATAATTTATATTTTCTGTCGTTCATCATTGAATATTTATTTACGAATATATGGTGGTGGTGGTGGTGGGGATGGGGGGTGGGGGGTATGTTGTTTTGTTTTGTTTTTGCCATTTTCTTCTGTTTTGGTTTCTTTTGTGCTCTTTTGTTCCGTCGATTTGTTTCGTGAATTTTTTTTTAAATCTTTTATTTGGCTTGTTGTCGTAGTTTCGATTAATTTCCACCAAAGTGACCGAAGTTCGTGAAATAAGCCAGACTGACTTACTCAATCAAACCGAATCAACTTCGAGCAAAACTGACTACATGAACAAGGAAACTAAATATTTCACAGGGACGTTCATCTTTGGAACAAATTCTCAGTTTCCGTGCGGCCGGGACGTGCAGAAAGCAAAGGATTTCTATGTCTGCTACACTCTACGCCGAAAGAGCCCGTGCTTGAAGACACGACAGCCAGAACGAGGAGCGAAAGTCAAGGGGTTCCCAAAGCACACGACAGCGCCTCAAGAGCGCGCCGAATTTGAATGCGACGGCGGGTTGAGAAGGTGTTCTATTGTGGGCTCACCGGTGTAGGATCCGGTCCGGTCCCCCCTCTGAAGTAGTCCCCCGGGGGACCAATTCGTGGCAAAAACTGCTCTATAATGGTCCCCCCTTAGACATCCAGCCTCGTTTTCGACTGGTCCCCCTGGGCGATTTTGGTCCCCCCTCGCATCCAAAATAGGCCCCCTCTCGAAGTGGTCCCCCTCTTTTCTAACCAATGTAGTCAGTATTTATTTTTAACTTTATTGTTATAGTGTGTGTCAACTCAGTAGAAAACGTGACTCTGGATCTCTCTCACTCTCTCTCTCTCTCTCTCTCTCTCTCTCTCTCGCCCCCCACACTTTCTCTCCTCCCCCCATCTCTCAAACACACACACACACACACACATTATGCACGCACTCACGCACGCGTGCACACTCACTCACGCACGCACGCACGCAAACACACACACACACACACACACACACACACACACACACACACACACACACACACACACACACACACACACACACACACACACACACCCCTCTTTCGTTATATGTATAATTATTTTCATTTTTGTACAGAGATGTTATTCAAGATGATCTTGAACTGGGTCAAGGTTACAGTGTCAAATCTAAACTTTTAAAAGTGATTTAACTTCGTAGATTTGCCGTTCTATGTAGCCTATACTTTTGTTTTTTATTTTCTCTTTTTTTTGTGGGATGAGAAAACGGTCGCCACTAAAAAACAAAAGTATAGGCTACATAGAACGGCAAATCTACGAAGTTAAATCACTTTTAAAAGTTTAGATTTGTTTTCTCTTTTTTTTTTTTTTGTGGGATGAGAAAACGGTCGCCACGCTTCTTGACACGTCACGTGACTCGTGTCAAACATCGCCACGCTTCTTGACACGTCACGTGACTCGTGTCAAACATGCCTATAATTATAAGTACACGACAATTCATTCCGTCAACCAGTCTTCGTTTTTCATTGACTATCATCATGGACGACACTCTGTATGACAACGTGTTGAACTATTTGAAAAATGGCACTTACCCTCTGACCGCGAAAGGGGAAAACCGTGATGTGACTAAAGTTAAAAAGAGACAGTTGAGAAAGACTGCTGCAAAATACACAATTCGAGAGGATGTGCTCTACCACGACGGAATCCTCGTGGCAAAGAGGAACCAGGTTCCAGAGATATTGCAAGAGTTTCATGACAACTATGTGAGCGGAGGACATTTGGGGATGAACAAGACTTATAAGAAGGTGAGCACCCGTTTTTGTACTCCCAGTTTTAACAGGCTTTAGAATGGGAACGAGGTTTTGTGTGTTTCTGGTATGTCTGGTATAACCAACACATCGGATATAGCGGCCACTTTTGTCCTGGTGGACGTTATATCCGATGACTCCGTATATAACGTAAATTTTCCGGTATAGCCGATGTCTTCGGTATATAACGGACATTTTCCGGATTGAAGACATTTCCTTTGCTGGCTCTCTCTCTCTCTCTCTCTCTCTCTCACTCACACCCCCCCCCCCCCCACACACACACACACTGTTATCTACCAGTTATCTTTAAGACATAGTATTTATAAATATTTCATTACTCTTTTTTCTCTCTAGGTCTTGGAGCGTTACTTCTGGCATGGAATGAAACAGGAGGTTGAAGACTACTGCAGATCATGCTGTGTGTGCCAGAACATGAACGCTTGCAGAAAGAAGCCAGCAGCACCGCTTCACCCCATCCCAGTGCCCAAAAAGAAGTGGAGCCTCGTTGGAATGGACATCATAGGACCTTTGCAGGTCACTGACAGAGGTAACCAGTACATTGTTGCCCTCACAGACCACTTTACAAAGTTTCCCGTTGCCAAGGCCATCCCGTGCAAGAGTTCAGAGGAAGTTGCCAGATTCATGTACGAAACCATCTGCATCTTTGGCGCGTTTGATTCCCTCATAACTGACCAAGGCCGTGAGTTCATTAACTTTGCGCTTGATATTCTCACCGACCGTTTCAATATCAACCATCGCATTTCTTCGGCCTACCACCCTGAGACGAACGGCCAACGGGAGAGGGACAATAGGACACTCAAAGACACTTTGGTAAAGATCACAGACAATGATGATTGGGATGAACTCTTGCCAGCAGCCCTGTTCGCCTACCGAACATCCGTTCACAAGTCTACACAGTTTTCACCCTTTTTGGCATTGTATGGTGAGCAGGCAAAACTACCATTTGACGTCACTGGTGATGCCAACGAGCAAGATCTGAACGAAGAAATCATGGACACTATGAAGGGGATTCACGAGGAAGTCAAGAACAAAATTGGTGAAAACATTTCAAGGGCGCAGAAGAAGCAGAAAGAGTACTATGACAGCAGGCGTGCATATGACCACGGGTTCCGCATCGGAGACAAAGTCTTAATCATCAATGCTGCACGAGTACACAGAATGGGAGGCAAGATGGCACCAAGATTCGTCGGGCCATATGAGGTCATAAGTGTGTTGCCGAAGGGTCGACTTCAACTGAAGAACACTAAAAGTGGGAAAATACTGAAGAATCTCTACAATATCAGCAACGTCAAATTGTTCCATGATCGTACACAGGACAACGCTGACCCCTCCCATGCTCCACAGGCTGACCCCTCCTATCATCCACAGGCTGACCCCTCCCATGCTCCACAGGCTGACCCCTCCTATCATCCACAGGCTGACCCCTCCCATGCTCCACAGGCTGACCCCTCCTATCATCCACAGGCTGACCCCTCCCATACTCCACAGGCTGACCCCTCCCATGCTCCACAGGCTGACCCCTCCTATCATCCACAGGCTGACCCCTCCTATCATCCACAGGCTGACCCCTCCCATGCTCCACAGGCTGACCCCTCCTATCATCCACAGGCTGACCCCTCTTGCCAGCCGCCATTGAGAATGAAGTTCCACCCCGTTGATGGTGCCTGGCAAAAGGATCGGGCCTCCAGTTTGAATTTCCCCAGACTTTTCAGGCGGCACCCCTCAAGGGAAAGTGTTGAAGTTGACATTACGGCTACACCTCTCGATAGCGTTAGCGTAAAAGGAGATGGGAATTGTTTTTTCCGGTCTGTGAGCTTTGTTGTTTTGGGGACTGAGTCGAAATATAAGGAATTCCGAAATATCATTTGCGATTGGATTGAAAAGAATGACAAACGCTTCTACGGAACGAGCGCACGTGAAAATTACGTCGCGACATCAAACATGAGAAACGACCGTACTTGGGCCACCGAGGTTGAGATATTTGCTGCAGCCACCCTCTTGGACACGCCCGTGTATGTGTTCACAAGAGAGGCTCCAGGCCGACAACCTAGGTGGCTGAAATACGGGCCAGTTTGGCAATCGGCCCCATTGAAAACAGACAGAGCAATTTATATAATGAATCTTGGACATCACTTTGCTCCTGTTTTTTGTGTCACTCCTTAGACCAGAACTGTTAGTCTTCTGCTGTTTTTGTTGTTTCAAGCGTCATGATTTGAGACACTGGTACTCAGTCTTGACTGTCTACTTGAAGTACGCTGAAAGCCAAAGGTGGCAACTAGTTTTCATGTCATGGACACTTACTTAATTTTGAAGAAATATTTTTCTATGGCGTTGTATAGAAAATATTAGATACTTGGTCTTTGATGTTATTCTCTAAATGCTATTTCCAGTTTAAAAAAATTGACAGGAAATGTGGACTTTCATGCATTCGATGACGTTTCATGCAAAGACAGTACGGTAGAAGTTTGTTTTGTACTTTGCTATTGTTATTATTTTGCTCATTTCAGGACAAGATGTGCGATTAACAATTTATTAATTTACATTTATGTTGCGTTATAAAGTGCACAGCGCTCTGGTTAACAATTTCTGTTGCAACTCTTTGCTATTCATTAACTGTTTCTTGTTTCATTTCTTGTTTCTTTGACACAGTTTGACTGGACATACCTTTTGAAATAAAGTTTTTCTTGTCAAAGAACGTAAATGTCTATTTCAGGTTTTGCTAGAGAGAGAGAGATAGAGAGTGGGGGGGGGGGGAGAGAGAGAGAGAGAGAGAGAGAGAATATTGATTGACTTATTTATTTATTGTTTGAAATTCTAGTAATAATGTTTAGTATTCGGTACAACCATCTCATAAACAAAAACAAAAAAAAAAGAACCAATGCAAAAAAACAACTGAAAGAAACAAGAACCAACAACCAAACAAATATATCTCACACACACAAAAATAACAACAAGCACATAAATCGGGAAAAAAAAAAGAAAAAAAAATGTTCCTATGGCCCTGTGCTTTTGGGGACAATAAAGTTTTGTAACAATAAAGTTAAAAATAAATACTGACATAGCTCTACATTGGTTAGAAAAGAGGGGGACCAGTTCGAGAGGGGGCCTATTTTGGATGCGAGGGGGGACCAAAATCGCCCAGGGGGACCAGTCGAAAACGAGGCTGGATGTCTAAGGGGGGGACCATTATAGAGCAGTTTTTGCCACGAATTGGTCCCCCGGGGGACTACTTCAGAGGGGGGACCGGACCGGATGCTACACCGGCACTCCAGCCGCGCGAACAGCAGTCAATCAGAAACGGATGATTGAAATCCGAGTCCCCGAAACCCATTGATTTGGCCGAGCAGACGACAGTCGCACGACGCGTCTGCGCTGGGCTGTTGTGTCCCGCCATTGGCGGCCTGTTTGACGGAGACGCTCGTCTTTTCACCCTGTCACACGATTGATCGCAGTTTCATTAGACTGCACTCGCTAGGAATTTATAATGTGCAGGATACTTCGAAGTATAGATTGGTTGGTTGGTTGGTTGGTAGGCTGAGGGTCTAACGTCCTTTTTCACCACAGAGGGTCGAGGTCAGCGAGGAAAAAGCATGGAAAAAATCTTCGGACCCTTCCCCCGAAGCCGGATTTGAACTCACGACTCGAGCATTGAAAGTCCAGTGTTCTGCTAGCTGTTCTATCCTCGCTGCCCTCCAGTTAGGGTTAAAGGGCTGACCAACTCCTGGCTTGGTCAATGTAGAAATTTGATTTCTTATTTGTGTGAGATGAGCCGATATGTGATATAAAATAATATATACATTTGCCTGCTAGACCAATAGGAGTGGTTTATCGGGCTTATAAAGGCGAAGCAATCGTATTGCGCTGCTCTCTGAAGCTGTCCGCTCGAGTAGAGCAAAGGAGTGACCTGACCGCTGCAGGTTTCAGGTTGGTGAGAGCTAGGTCATTGAGCATGCGCGCGCCTGACTGGAGTTGAATGTCCGCGGAGCCATTCTACGGGTGGGTGGGTGGGTGTTTGTGAGTTTAACGTCCTTTTCCACCACATAAGGGTGATATCAAAGACGGGGCAACGAGAAAAAAGGCCAGCACAAATATTTGGCCCCAGCCGGCGGGATTCGAACTCACGACCCGAGCATTGAGAGTCCAACGCTCTACCATTCGGCCACCCCGGCGCCCCTGCCATTCCACGGAACGAAACAGTGGCTCTGAAGCGCAGAATGGCCGTATCCAGACTAGGACTTAAGCCGAGAAGTCACGTGCTCTTTAGTGCACAGCACGGGTGAGCAGCAGTGCGGAGGCTACCTTAGGGCTGGGGTAGATTTTCGGGATAAGTCCATCACTGACACCTAGTCCTTCATATGAAATCCTGAGCAGTCCTGTATGAATTGCTGTGTGTGGCCGGCTCAAGTTAAGCGGATTACGCGATTTTACGCGGAGGGTTTCCGAACATTCGCGCCTTTCATCCATGCACGAGTTCAGTGGTGCGGGCTTTGCGGGAGGAAGCCGTTATTGGTCTCACGCTACTGGCATGGTCTGTGTATGATTATGGGAAAATACCGCACTCTTTTGCTTTTGAAGTGTCTCACTCTCTTTATGAATGTTGCTGGGTTTAATGGTATATCAACTGAAGGGGTTATTGCTAACATTTTGATGCTCACAAATCGTTCTGAGCTGTTTTCGTGGTATCTGTCATCACAACACTTAGACACCTGCACAGAGACAGTGTCTGTAATGCTGGCACTGAGCCAACAGAAGCGTACTCGATGACGCGAGCGACCACATTGAGCTCAACAGTCGCAGAATTTGAATGTTCGACCGCTCGAGCAAACTGTAAACAACATTGTATCGCATTAAGAGCTGTACTAATCACCAAGATAGAGTATTTCGGGAGTACAGGCGCACTCACGAGCGAAACTCTTCCAAAACATAAGTTGGCTCAGCACAGATGGAGTTAGCCCGTTTAAACTGAACTCAAGTCGTGCCACAAGATTGGTCCAGGTGGCTTGTTTTGAACATAAAATTATCTGTCATGCATTCACTTACTTCATTTTGTTTATTATCACCAAAGTCATTCTAATTCATTATTAACATAGTCATTTATTGCTTATTATTTTGGATGCGCTTCCGTGTTAGGTCTTTTCACTTGTTGATTAGACCAAATAATTACGCCATGTGACTGTTGAAATCAGAAGGTGTTTTTTTTTTAATTATTCTCTTTTTTTCACATTTTCAACATGTATGCAAACACTGTATGACTATACATGCGTGTACTCAAAATTTAACAAAAAGGAGATTTACCATGTGGATACACAAAAACTGTTAGAAGAAATGGAGTCATGAGCATGTAAGCACTTATATACACATATCACACATACACAGCACATGGTATACATGTATACATTGTCCCTGTCGCGAAATCAGAAGGTTTCAGTGAATACGTTCCTTCGACTTGATCAAGTTACTTCACATGCTCAACATCACAATACTTCAGTTTATCCGAGAAAATGGTTTATGATGGAACAGACAAAGTCAAGATGGCCGCTGCTTGTTTGTAATGACTGTCAAATTTGTCACAATCCACCGGCGCCCATCGAGAGATGTCATCCAGACACCAGCGGTCATCTTTGTCGGGTCTTGTTTGATGAACCAGTGGTTTTTACAACCTAGCATTACAGTCAAACACTATGACAACGTCATCACTGTCACATTGTAGTTGTTGGCGATCATACCGCGTGTTAATAATAATAATAATGAATACAGTTTATATAGCGCCTATCTGTTTTCTACGAAACACTCTTTGCGCTCACACACACACACACACACACACACACACACACACACACACACACACACACACACACACACACACACACACACACACTGAGTGCCGATGGTCGGACTACAGCTCGAAAGCTTGCCTACTGAGGTAGGTCATCATGATTAAACGGGCTTTGAATTGAGTCAGCGTGGGAAGATCCCTAATGGTGACAGGTAGCGCGTTCCAGACGGAGGAGGCGGCGTAAGGAAATGAACGTTCGCCAGCTGACTTCAGAGTTGTTCTTGGAACCTTTAACAGTTTTTCTGATGATGAACGGAGAGTACGGGAGGGCTGGTAGGTTGTAAGCATTGCAGACAGGTACTGAAGTTTCTGTTTCGGGGTTTGTCTCTAAGACGACGCTGTTAAGTCCCGATACATGATCTCTCCGACATAATGTTTCACTTGCTCGACATCATATCCTTGGGTTTCAAACTCCTCTGTAGTTGATAAAATCCGTGTCCGTGTCGTCTGCAGAGAAAGTCAGCGTGTTGTTGTCTTCGTTCTGGTTCACTGACTGGCACGTGACACTCAGTACACAGGTCACCTGGGGCGAGATTCACGTGCACTGACTGAGTGACGTGTTGTTTACATGTGCGACGTTGTGTGCTCAGTGTTTCGTCTAATGGAGTACATGGAGATGGAGCCTGGAACAAGTTGCAAGGTGAGGATACATTATCACTTGCCTTCTGTTTCTGGATAACTCGTCTCGTTTCTGCCCGCTCTCTGTTTCGGCGAACTTGAGAAGGTGGTTTCCGTCTGAAGGTGATCGGCTGTGCTGTGGCAGTGGGTCGGTCATGGCGGGCTGAGAACCGGTCAGTCGGAGCACGACCACTGTTGTTCCGTCCTCTTTGCCGTCTATTTTGAAGGATGTCGCGGCATTTTCCCCGAGCAGGGCGTTCAAAATTCCTTCCACTGTCGATGGTAGACACTCAGCAGGCATGGTAACGGAATTTCAAGACGAAAATGTCACATTTTTACCACAGCCTTTACACGTGCGACTTTCTTCTATGGCTGTAGCGGGAGGGGGTTGGGGGGTTGGAGGGGGGACGGGTGGGAGAGAGAGAGAGAGAGAGAGAGAGAGAGAGAATGAATGAATGAATGAATGAATGAATGAATGAATGAACTAACTTTATTTTACAAGGATATAAGTATTAAGAACAAGTGCTCGTCTTACGGCTTGTCCTTGCTAAAGTGAAAAAAGGAGAGAGAGAGAGAGAGAGAGGCCGGTGGGGGGGGGGGGGCTACATTCAAAAGTTACAGACACCAAACACACCCCTTTACCAGCTATGCACTAAATGCTCCCTATCAATATTTTTCCCCGTCTCATCTATTTTCCTCCAATGAGATTTCGCGCGATATTAGCCCCCGGGCTTCTGCCTTTGAAGTCTTTCACTGGAGCCATCTTGACCAACAATGAAACTCGGATCAATGAAAGAGAACCGAGAGAGAAGTATTGAACAGAATCCTGAAGATTCCTCATTCAAGCCTATTATTCTTTCCTAGAAACTGTCGATGCGGTGGGTGGGTCCGCGTGTTTACCTGACCTCACTTAGCCTTCCAGTCGCCAAAAGTCGCTTGTGTACAAATCACAGGGTAAATATTGTTGTACTGTATGACTGTAGGAGCCAGAGGGAGGGTGTGTGTGTGTGTGTGTGTGTGTGTGTGTGTGTGTGTGTGTGTGTGTGTGTGTGTGTGTGTGTGTGTGTGTGTGTGAATTGGTGGGCGAGGAGGAGGGGGAGGGGGGCAGCTTAGCCAGAGCATAGCCGTTTGACTATATTTCGGCTCGACGGTGCAGCGGAAATGTTTTAATAATAAATAAATTTAGAATTCAAAATTTAGAACGCTGTTTTGACAACCGACCTCCTAAAGTGTTGAACCCCCGGCGTCAACTTTCACAGAACAATGATTCCGAACCTGTGTGTGTGCGTGTGTGTGTGTGTGTGAGCGAGCGCGGGAGGGGGGAGGGAGGGGGAGCGAGTTCAGCTCAGGGAATAGTCGTACCGTTCACAAAGCTGGTTGACAATATTCCCGAGGAAACGTTTGCGCCGGTTAAAAATGACAATGTAAAAAGTTAAAAATTCAAAATTTTAAACGCTGTTTTGACAATCGACCGCAACAAACCTTTGCGTCGTTGTGCTCGCTGGAGACAAATATTCGGAACCTGCATGCCAGCCGGTATGTTAACAAAGCTGATTGACATAATCCTGGGGCAATGGCGCGCTGGTAATGTATTATTTATAAGAAAGCTAGAATTTAGAATTTGAAACTGTTTTGACAACCGACTGATACAAAGGCTTGCATTGTTGTACAGGTTTGAGAATAATAATTACACGGAGCCTGCATGTCAGTCGGGATGTCAACAAATTCAGTTTTTACAAAGCATTGCGTCTCTATGCTGGCTTGAAAATAATAATATCCAGAACCTGTTTAGCAGCCGTGCTGTTAACAAAGTCGCTTAACAATACTGCAGAGCGATTTTGCACCGGAATTGAATTGAAAAAAAGGTAGAATTGAAAGTTTTGGATGCTGTCATAGTTACAAAGCGTGTCCTACAAGTTTTGCTTCGCTGTTCTGTCTTGACAATATATCTATTGATTCAGAATCTCTCTGTCTCTGTCTCTGTGCGTTGTGTTCGCTGAAACCTTAGAAACAGAGTGATTTGATTGGACCGTATGGATAGGGATTTGAGCGGAGTCTGCACAACCCTGAACTGTACCTGGTGTTAATTTTTTTTCTACACAGTTAAACCGATATTAAACCGCACCCAACCACACACACATCCCCTCTCTTTTCCTCCGTTTCATCCCGGTTTTCCGACCGCTTCAAATACAAACTTCACAGGAAACTGCTCTTGAGGGTAATGAAATACTGTGTTTACTATCAAACGTTCACTATCAGTCACTAGTCTGGCACCGAGTCTGGTTTATCTCCACAAACGCATACACATGGACACAAACGCACGCACGCGCGCGCGCGCACACGCACACACACACACACACACACACCACACACCACACACACACACACACACACACACACACCCCGGAACCTTCATTTATTTTTTATTCAGCAATTTCCACTTCCTACCACATGTCCCTTCCTCTTGTGATGTCTATACGTCTGCCCTCAGCTGGCGTTTACCGTCTTCAAAAGAGCTGCTCCAGCATCAAACACATCTTCATTTGACTCTTATTATCACACACCCGTTCCTGTGTTTACTCGGAGTGCGGATATCAAATTAATTGTGCGCAGGTGCAGATGCGTGCGCACGCCAGCTTCTTGCTTACCTACAGACCTTGATTCCCTTTTAATTATAATCGTGGCCTTGAGGCGCTGAATCTTTTTGCACACGAGTTTTGCCTACGCTGTGGTGACGACACTGGTGTCTTACGTAATTGTGATGATGAGTATGTGAGAAGCGCTTCAGCGGGACCTAAGGGCACTATATACACTGAACAGACCAATCACAGCGGGACAGTTATATGGTTACATTCATTTTCCAGTACTGACATCATGTACATCCAACACTTCTGTGAAATATTCAGAAAAATGTGTGTGCGTGCGTGCGCGTGCGTGTGTTAGTTGTGTGCGTGTTGTGTGCGTGCGTGCGTGCGTGTGAGTGAGAGAGATGATGATGATGATGAAACGTTTTTTTATTTTTATTCTTCAGGATAGAACGTTTAGGCATTGCTGTCTGTCTTACAAGCTGTCCTGAGAGAGAGAGAGAGAGAGAGAGAGAGAGAGAGAGAGAGAGAGAGAGAGAGAATGTGTACTCTTCTCCCCCCCCCCCCCCCCCTTTTTTTTTTGTTCCATCAGCCCCCTCTCCTCCCCTCCCCTCTCCCCCGTTCCGCGCGATGGGCAGGACAAATCTCTTGTGTGCTAAAAACTTACGCGGCCCGGATGCTCGTCCCAATGAGACTGGCGCCAAATGCGCTCCCCTATCACGCCGCCTGCACACGCGGCTTTCATCTCAGTAGGAGCATGCACATTATTTCATCATGGTGCCGCTGTTTTGATTTCGATAAACGTGGCTCAGTATCGCGACAAAATGACGTTAAAAACAATAACTGATATGGTGGATTCAGTGCATGGGGAGTTGGTGTAGTGGTTGACTGAGGTATCGGACTTAGGATCCGGAGCCGCCCGGTTCGAATCCCTAGTGGGCAGGAACTTGGATGGATTTTTTCGTTTACAAATCGAGTCAAAATCACGTGCAGATTTGTTTACGGTGCCTGCCCCGTTCTCGTGTACACACGCACGCACAAATATCAAGTGTGCACGCAAAAAAAAAAAAAAAAAAATCCCACGTCCATCTTCCAAAGAAGAGTAGGCTGTGGCCGGTGGTGTGGAAAAACAGAAGTGCTGTCGCACGCACCAGAGTGAATAGCAGGGTGAAGGTTTGCACATAAAATAGCGTTTAGCGGCAGTAGGCTTTTACTGCTACGTCCTCCAGCCCTGCGGCGCCATGAGCTGCGTGTTTGTAACTTCTGAATGTAGCCTCCCCCAACTAGCTGAACAAACACACGCACACTCTCTCTCCCCCTCAAAAAAAAAATAAAAAAAAAATCAGACGACGTTTAAATTCCCGGCATAGAAAGTCCTTTACTTTTTCGCCTTCAGCTGCAGTGCCACGTTAAACGTTCAGTTTCTTAATCCATGTTAGGTTAAATTTTCTTTTGCATTTTCCTGTCTGGATTTTTCCCCCCTTGTGCCTGCCAGTTTTCCAGGGAGTTTTCGCCTCCAGTGTAAATGAATACACGGAGTTTTGACAAACTGTTTACTTTTGCTTCGTTGTTGAGCGTGTTGTCGGTGTTGTTGTTGTTCATGATGTTGTTGCTGCTGCTGTTGTTGTTGTTGTTGCTGTTGGTGACCGTCTTGATGATAACGTCACGGCCTTGACTTTCTTGTCACGGTTGTTAACAAGAGAGTTCAAGAATCGATATTTTATCGAAAAATATATGTTCCACGTAAACGGTGATGCAGCATTGTTGTGGCAACATTGGTAACTGTATAAACGCTTTGTTTTGCTTGCCATGCCTGCCATGTCCTGTGTAGTTCCAGCATTCCTTTGATACTAATGTTATCTTCAACCTGTCTGCCATACGTTTGTACACCATCTGTATAATTATACCAACTGCCTTCTCACTGTACATTGTCAATGTCACTGTTTTCGTTGATGTATGTCTGTGGTCCTGTGTAAAAAATGCCCCCCTCCCCCCCCCCCCCCAAAAAAAAAAAAAAACCACACACACACACACACACACACACGCACGCACATGCACACTGCGGTCTGGTCTGATACTGTGGCCAACATTTCGAGAACACGAATTAAAAAAAAAACCAAAAAAACAAAAGGTGTGATCAAACAACAGATTTTGCAGTAGCCGAACTGGACTAGCTGACCAAACTCCACCACCACCGCTCTACTATCATTGTAAACGGCCCAGTCAGTCGACGGGCACCGGGCACTGCAAGGGCACGTTCCGTCCCGTCCCACACCACACGTATCATAATGCCCCCCCCCCCCCTCTCTCTCTCTCTCTCTCTCAATCCGGGCAGTCAGCAGCAGTCTCTTTTGTGTGGTCACGGCGCACCGTGTTTAGCCAGATTTCCAACGCAAACCTGCCCCTCAAAGAACAGCCCAAAGCTGGCCAATATTTAACATCTTTGATCTAACCCCCTCCACGATAGACAGAGAGAGGGAGAAGGACAGAGAAACGGACGTTTAAACTGAGAGGGGTCTTCAGCGTGATGCCCTGGTTTAACGGCTACAACTGGAAGGCGTGAACTCGATTTGACGTCTGTCGTTTCGTGGCTATGCCACGCCGGAGTTCCCTCCCCCTGGCCGGAAGTCGCGGGTATTAACGTGTGTTTGGAGAGCCTCGGTGACGGTTGGAGTTTTGGGCACTGAGAGTGTCCATTAGTGTTGATTGGTGCAACGTCGGTTGGCAAGGCCGAGCCGCACGCAACGTCTCTAAATTCTCGATACATTTGTTAGGCATACAACAACGCCGTGGCCGAAAACGTTTCCTCGAATGCGCTTAAAGTCTGCAATCTCAGCAACTTGAAAAGCCGCGAACTCATTGTGTGTGTTTAAAACTGCGACTCGTGCATAATGCAGGCAACTCTGTCGCAGCTGCAGAGTTTTCAGCCCTTCGGAGACCCTTATAAAACCAGAGCGTGAGTTTGCGGTGACTTCATTGTGCTTTTGGTCACTTAGTGAGTGAGCGCGACACATCGCTACAGTGTCTAGCGGGTGTTGTGTGCTGCACGAGAAGACTAGCCACTGCGATCTTTCTCGCACAATACCAAAACGCAAACTGAGCTGTGAAATTAGGCTGCCCTTGGCTTTTATAGAGGTTTCAGGGTCGCTGAAAACTCTGTAACTGTGCATGTGGTGGAAAAGGACGTTAACCACCTAAACACCCATCCACCCACCCTGTAACTGTGACAGAGTTGGCTGTGCATTTTGCACAATCGGATAGCTGTTTTTTGTTGCTGTTGTTGTTGTTTTAAACACTGTTTAAGGCTTTTTGTTGAGAATCCAGACCTCAAATCCTCGCATCATAATCGGTCACTGAGGGTCACAACATAGCATCTGAAACGGCCATTGTTGTGACTCAGGGCCCGCATGTAAAAGTCAGGGTTAGGGAGTTTAGCCCCGGGTTAGAGTCTAACCTCGAACTAAACTAGCTCTTGGGTTAAATTTTCTGTTGTTTTTTGTTTTAAATCAGGAAGCGGGTCCAGCAAGGTGCCTAAGCCGTTTTAGAAGGATTTTTGTATTTCTTTCTTCGCTTCCTTTTTTTAAAATTTAATTTTGTTTTGGGGGTTTCTTTTGTCCTGGCCACGGTCTGGGTTAGGCCCGTAGCCGTGGGTTAAATTAACCTCGAGTTCTACATACGGGCCCTGATCAATATTGTCATCACAAACTGCATGACATAAAGCTAACATACACTTACGGCAATTACAGAGAATAGAAAAAACAACAACAACAACAACAACAAAACAAAAACGTGTTAAGTAATGAAGGGGAGCCGGGGTGGTCGAATGGTAGAGCGTTGACCTTCTAATGCTCGGGTCGTGAGTTCGATCCCGGCTGGGGCCAAATATTTGTACTGGCTTTTTCATCGTTGCCCCGTCTTTGATATCACCCTATGTGGTGGAAAAGGACGTTAAACACCCAAACACCCACCCACCCGTGTTAAGTAATGAGAATCCCCCTTACCCCGGCCGGTAAGAGACTGCCATGCACTGTTGTACCAGTTACCCAAACCTGTACCCTCACCTACCCCTAACCCCAACTCCCCACCCTACCTCACCCTTTGAGGGCAACCATTTCATGATTCAATTCTACTGTGGAAGATTCCGTTGGAAATAAGATCGTATGCACAGAAATTTCCCACACCACTGAACTGGCACCCCACAAAGGCCAGACTGAGATTTTCTTCTGACGTCTGTGCCAGACGGGATAAGCTCCCGCATGCATTCTAAGGAATATTTCCTTCATGCACGAGGTTTTACAGCATTCCTCCACAGGACCGTAACACGCCACCTAGCCTCGTGATGAAGTTGTAAAGGGGAGATGAGGCCAATTTGAACATCACGCTTATTTGCACGGGAGTTGCATCCGCCTGCCAAACATGCGCAGTGCCCCGTCACTACAAAGGGGAAGGATATGAGTTATGTACTGATGGCTGCCATGATGAAACGTCACGTTTGTCTGGCGTTTGTTGGTTTAACTCATATGCTTGTGCTTGTTTCCGATTGGTTGCGTGTTTTGAGACCCTGTAATAGAAAGGAAACGTGTGTAGATGTGAAAATATTGGGCATACAAACTACGAACTTGACTGAGTCAGTGTGAAATTGATGAAACTGATCGATGTGCAATTGTTGGCACTTGATTCATTGAAGCTCACGTGTAAAAACGAGTTTTCAGCCGCTGTACAGTGGCGTTTCTATAAACCAGTCGGTAAACTAAGATTGGTTTTGTTCATAAGGAAACGTAAAACAATGCTCTCTCTCTCTCTCTCTCTCTCTCTCTCTCTCTCTCTCTCTTGCTTGTTAAAATTTGATTGATGTAATGCTTTTCTTGTTTATGTATATCTACGCTAATTGTGTGTGTGTGTGTGTGTGTGTGTGTGTGTGTGTGTGTGTGTGTGTGTGTGTGTGTGTGTGTGTGTGTGTGTGTGTGTGTGTTTTAAGAAATAGTTACAGTTTTCCAAGTTTAGTATTTGTAGTTTAACAAGGACATGATCTAAAAAAAGGTCTGAGCACCTAACCTTTTATCGTTGTAAAATAAAGTTTCGTTCGCTCTCTCTCTCTCTCTCTCTCTCTCTCTCTCTCTCTCAGTGGCGTGCATGCGTGTGTTTAACCCTTTCACAACTTTTGTCGCTGGCCGGCATTGACATGCCGGGAGACAATATTGCCGTCGCTGATCGCCACCCAGTAGCAAACAGCCGAAGGTGCTGATCGGCGACATAAGATAGCGGAGTTAAAAAACTTGAGAAACATCTTCTGATAGAGGGGGCTTTGACTATGATGATTGGAAAATACTGCTACGTCACAAGAGAACTGAACTTCATTAGCATTTTGCCCCCCCCCCCCCAAAAAAAAAAAAAAAAAACCCGAATGAGATTGGTTGAGTAGTGTTTGAGCTATAGC
>JACVVK020000039.1:1967500-1970000 GCA_018292915.2 Batillaria attramentaria | reverse complement strand
GGCTGGTTAAAGATTTTGATGTCAACAATAATTTTGATTTTTTTTATCTGTTTTGAGCGCCACGCAGTTCAAAAGACTTCAGCAGCAATCACATGCTGTTAACCAAACCCAAGTCCTCTTTCATCCTCTGTATGCGGTGTCCTGTTGTTCTAATCAACTTACAAAACGCTTTACCATGGGATGGGCAACATAAGTATATCCCTTCTGTGAAAAACCAACAAAAACAACAAAAAACAAACAACGCGTTCAGTTACTCACACAGACTAGCACTGAGCAAGCAGAATCCGAAACGCGAGCCGAAGAGCACATCGTCTGCCACAGCTGACTAGTGCAGCTTCGGGCCGTTGCAGTTCTCGTTCACGCGGTCAGCAACCGTCAGTATATTGCAGTCAGAGCTCAATTTCCACAGCCGCGTCTATTACAATATGAAAGTTGTTTTCTGTGAAGTTAAGTCATCGTACAAACTGCCACCCTCTATAAAGTCAAAATGTGCGCTTAATCTACTTCGCAAATGTGCAGCCCATCAAGAAGAATTTTTTTTTCTAAATTTAAATTCCACAACCTAAATAGCTGATCTATCCACCCGCACCACGTGAATATAATGCGTATAATATGTCCAAGAGAATGTGTGTGGTTCACGTGAGCGTGCGTGTTGTGCTCAGTTCACGTAGCTTTGAGCCAAGCTGGGCCCGCATGTAAAACTCGAGGTTAATTTAACCCACGGCTACGGGACTAACCCAAACTGGGACAAAAGAAACCCCAAAAACAAATTAAATTTTTAAAAAAAGGAAGCGAAGAAAGGAAGAAAAACAAATCCTTGAACTACATGTATAACGGCGGCTTAGGCACCATGGTGGAATGGACCCACTTCGTGATTAAAAAATAATAATAATAATAATAAAAATAACCCTAAAGCTAGTTTAGTTCGAGGTTAGACCTTAACCCGGGGCTAAAATCCCTAACCTCGACTATTACATGCGGGCCCAGGTGGGTAAAGCGCCTATATGATATATAGAGCTTACATGATTAGGTCGAGTGGTTTACGGCGAAAGACTAACCCCGAGATGGTTCGATTGTTTGTGTAGCTACTGAGCCTTGAAATTGCTTGATGTTAAGAAGAATATTATTCAAAGCATATGCTCATGTACTGACATTCAAAAGTGCACTCGCAAATACTTCGCAGAGAATTTTTTGTGCGATCATTTTTTTTTTTTTTTTTTTTTACGTGATCCAAGGAAACATTTTAACATTTTACCCCCAAAAGTGAGCAAAATAACTGTGCACCGGCCGTGACGCACGAGTTCTAAATGTTTGAAATGACGCACTTTCTGAATGATGACGTAACTGGAGTGTGCTTTTGTGAACTAGTAAACCACTGAGTGGGTTATGGAAAGTCATAACTCACACTTTCGCTCTCTGTTTCATAACTATTTTCGGACGTAGAGCACTCATAGTTAACTCACTGAAAGTTTGCACTGGCGAGTGGTGTAAACACCATTATCGTTATTATTGTAACTGATCTATGATCTATGAATTTGTAAATCACACGAACTTTATCTGCCTCATTCCCAAGCCGCCGTGCCTGTCACTGACGTGGCGCAATCGAGCGCCAAAAGTAAATTCGATAATGCTAGACCAAAAAACCCGACTGGCGCCAGATTTCCATTTGTACAGGTGCTGTGCATTTGCGCGGGGGATATTCATATCAGAGCGCTGGAAATCCATATGATGCGGAGGCGCACAACACCCGAAGTTATCTGATGAAAACTCGCGATAGTCAGGCAGGCAGTTGTGTTGGAGCGATCTGGGTGAAAGCGAAGGCTGCGAGACTGATGCAATGTGAAACAGATATCGGCGTCTGATGTTCCTCAACAAAAGGTCAAAATGCCGTTAACATTCAACACACAGCCAGTCTCTCGCGAATGACAGCGCCAGAAAACTAACGGCCGTCCTTTTTGAAAGAGGAAGTTGGAGCTGATGAACACCAGTGCAGATCTCTGAGCGTTGATTTGCGATAACTACGTCAAGCCGCCAGCCTCTACCGTACCTCCCAGGCGAAATGACAGCATTGATCTAGCAGCGTCTTAGCAGGGTGGGTGGGTGTGTGTTTGGGGGTTTAACGTCTTTTCCCACCACATACGCGTCTTAGCAGACTCTTCGCAAATAATAAGCGTGTTTTTAGCATAAGTGTTAGCAGTGCTATGCTTCTGCTAACACTGCTTAAATCAAGAAGCGGGCCCATCCCAGCATGGTACCTAAGCCGTTATTGAAGGATTTTTTTTCTTCCTTTCTTCGCCTTCCTTTTTTATTTAATTTTGCTTTTGAGTTTCTTTTGTCCTAGTCTGGGTTAGGCCAGTAGCCGTGGGTTAAATTAACCTCGACTTTTACATACGGGCCCTGGTCCCACACAAGCAGCCTTGTACAGAGATAAACAATTAGCTGACATTGTTAACTGAGCTGCTTTGGTAACGGAGGTAACATAAACAATTAAACATTATCA
>JACVVK020000039.1:1940000-1965000 GCA_018292915.2 Batillaria attramentaria | reverse complement strand
GGTTGAGATAAAATGGGACAGGCGACAGAGTGAAATGATTGGTAGGCTACTGTTGTTGTTGATGATCCGTGGACTGTGTTGTTGGCGTGCTGATCCGTGGACTGTGTTGTTGACGTGCTGATCTGTGGACTGTGTTGTTGACGTGCTGATCCCTGGACTGTGGTGTTGACGTACTGATCCGTGGACTGTGTTGTTGGTGTAATACGGATCTTTGGACTGTGTTGTTGGCGTAATGATCTGTGGACTGTGTTGTCGACATTATGATCCATGGACCGTGTTGATGCAACTAATGACGTTCAAGTCGTTAAAATGACCTAAGACGTTGAAATGACTAGTGGAATGTGTTGCTGATGACGCTTAAATGACCTGTTGACGTTGAAATGGCCTGATGACGTTGAAATGACATGTGGTATGTTGCTGATGGCTCTGAAATGACCTGATGACGTTGAAACGACACGTGGAATGTTGCTGATGACGTTGAAATGACACGTGGAATGTTGCTGATGACGTTGAAATGACCCGATGACGTTGAAACAGCCACCTTTGGATTGCTGATGACGTCGAAATGACCTGATGACGTTGAAATGACACGTGGAGTATGTTGCTGGTGACGTTGTACCTGTGAAAATCTGCATTACGAAGTCGTTTACCGACGGCTATTCAAGTTATGGAATTTTAATGCACCGAAGGGGGCATTCAGCGAACATCTAGATAAAACTCATAGATAAAACACGTAGACATGAGTTGAACATTCACTTTTATAAAAGCAGAGATAAGCTCTCTCTCTCTCTCTCTCTCTCTCTCTCTCGGCCCGTGTACCCCTACCCGCCCCCCTTCGTCCCGGTCCCCCACCCTCAACCCCCGCCTATCCCTCGCCCTCAAACCCCGCCTGCTTCCCGCCAGCTAACTGATAGTGATTGTGCGGCTTTGTTTTCCCTGCTGCAGAAAATGGTTCCTCGCGCTGGAAAGTAGGCAACGTGAAATCGTGTTCTTGGTCAGTCAGCGCTGTGAAATCGTGTTCTTGGTCAGTCAGCGCTGTGATCTTCCCAGTTACTGGCTGTCATCTTTTTTGTGATTGTAGTCACAACATTTTTAATTATCGGACAGTATTTTTGGTTATCTTCTCCTGTGACCGCAATCAGCTCAGCTTTTTACTTCTCATACTCTTTTGTTTAATATCTTGTAGTATTTAGCTTCACATTTTAATTTTTGTACTCTTCTGCCTGATAGTTCGGTACTGAAATCTGGCATCGTTGAACTGAACCGTGGTTGTACAAACAAAGACAGTCTTGACATTTCAGCTACGGCTAAATACTTGATTCTCTTACTTTCGTGCATTTGAACTCTGATATATTCTACATCAGCATTTACCCCTACAGTGCCCAGTAACTTTACTTTTGGAATCTGCTTGACTGATCAGTGCGTTTACTTTGACTTTTCGGACAAGCCAGGACACTGACTTTAGTACCTACCTTTTGAGATGTCTACTACTAATGCACAAACTGCTTCAGCATCTAGTAATACAGTACGAATAGGCCACTTGAATGTCTACCATCTAGTAAACAAAGTTTCTGACCTGTGTGTATTTCTAAACCAACCCGCACACTTTCACCTATTTGGAGTCTCTGAGTCACGACTGAGAACCAACGTTAATGATAGTTCATTGTCAATTCCAAATTTTACCATACATAGAAGGGATGCCTCATCTCTTCAACACACTGGTTTAGCTGTATATGTTCACAAATCAATTCAACACAACGTCAAGAGGCGCAAGGACTTAGAGTCGACCAAAGTGGAAAGTTTGTGGGTTGAGTTGAAAACGTCTAAATCTCGTCCCCTGCTAGTGGGTTACATTTATCGTAACCCAGCTGCTAGTTGGGAGTGGTATGACGATTTCGTGGCAATGATGGATAAGGCACGCCAGGACAAGGCTGATATTGTTCTTTTAGGTGATTTCAATATTGATCTCTCAAAGCCTAAGGGATCCCATGCTGCATGGTCTACTACAACAGCACTTTTTGGTTTGAAACAAATGGTTAAATCACCAACTAGAGTTACATCAACATCTTCTACACTCATAGATCACATCTACTCCACAAACTGTGATAAGATAGTAAACGTTCACATTCCAGATCTTGCCATCAGCGATCACAGTGCAGTGTGCTGTGAAGTCGCAATGAAACTTGACAAACCTAGGCGGAAGCGGCATACTTCTATCATATACCGCTCCTTCAAAACGTTTGATAAGCATGCGTTTCTTAAGGATTTGAGTTATACATCCTTCAATGATGTGTATAATCATACTTGTCCTGATAGTGCCTTATCATGCTGGATGAATCTGTTCCTCGGGGTCCTTGACAAGCATGCACCTTTGAGAGAAAAACGTGTCAAACGTGCTGAACTACCGCCGTGGTTAACTAGTGATATTAAAAAAGCAATGGCGCTTAGGGATAAACTCAAAAAGGGAAAACGATTTGACGAATACAAACGTCAACGTAACCTTGTAAAATATTTAGTTAGAGCCGCTAAGAAATCTTACTTTAACCAGCTGATCTCCGATAACCATGACACCTCATCCATTTGGAAAGCTCTAAATATGATCACTAAGGGTAAAACCAACTCTGAAATTCCACCTGAGTTTACTGCTGATAAATTTAATACCCAATTTTTATCTGCTGCTGAATCACTAGCTCAGTCAGCACACGATAGCAACACTGCTCCATACACCATTCCTAGTTGTCTCAGGCGTCGCTGTGAGGCTAAACATATTTCTGAAACATTTCACATCCCATACATAACAGTGGCAGAAGTCGGGAGGTATATTGAAAGCATGCCAAACAAAAAATCTACTGGAATTTATGGAATCAACAGTGAAGCCTTAAAAATGTCGTTACCACACACTATCGATTCTCTAACCTTTATTTTCAACCTTTGTATCGATCAAGGTTGCTTCCCAAATCTGCTTAAAAAAGCAAAAGTAGTACCAATTCCCAAGTCAAAAGATCTGAACGATATCAACAATTATCGTCCCATCTCGGTACTGTCGGCTTTGTCAAAGCCATTGGAGAGGCATGTTCACACTCATTTGCTTGAATTTCTTGAACAAAATAACTTCCTCAGTATTAGCCAGTCTGGGTTCAGACCAAACCATTCATGTCATACTGCGTTGACAGGTATAATTGACAAATGGCTATCTGCAGTAAATAACAATCTAATGTCTGGCACTGTTTTCCTAGATCTACGTAAGGCCTTTGACTTAGTGGATCACGGTATTCTTTTAAAAAAGCTTGAAGTCTATCAAATAGACAAAAGTGCACTGTCGTTCTTCCGCTCATATCTAGATGATAGAAAGCAGAGTGTCTATATCAACGGTAAATACTCCGCCGATGGGCATGTTCGTTATGGGGTACCGCAGGGGTCCATCTTAGGCCCATTGCTGTTTATTCTGTTTATTAACGACCTACCCCTGCATGTCACTAACACAAATGTAAACTGCGATATGTTTGCTGATGATACTAGTTTGCATGCTACCGGCAAACACGTATCAGAAATTAACATGTGTTTGCAAGATAGCATAAATGAAGTAGTAACATGGTGTCATGACAACCACATGGTCTTACATCCCAATAAAACACAAAGTATGCTAGTTACAACGCGGCAAAAACATCAGCGCCATCTGTCCCCATTAAACCTTTGTCTGAACGGCCAGCCGGTTCAGCAAGTTAAAAACCATCGATTTTTAGGTGTCATTGTTGACGATCAGCTGAAATGGGAGGCCCAAATAAATGCACTGTGTAAAACTCTTTCGAAAAATGTATATTTACTTTCTCAGCTAAGGCACATAACTGATATCCATAGCCGAAAGCTGTTTTTTAACGCACATATAACCTCACATGTTACTTATGCCTCCACTGTTTGGGACGGGTGCAGCGATGTCCACATGGCCAGACTCAATTCGCTTTACAAGAGAGCTGTCAAAATGGTTCTTCCAGAACCTCTCCCAACTAGCGAAAAATTTAAAAAACTTAATCTTCTTAGCCTTGAACACCAGCTTACTTACAATAAGTGTGTATTCATACATAAAATCTTCAACGAGACAATGCCACCATATCTGGAAACTCTTTTTAATTTAAATCAGCAGCATGAGAGGACCTCGAGGAATGGCATCCTGCGCTTACCGTTACCCCGTATTGACTTATTCAAAACAAGCCTTTCCTTCGCTGGAGCATTACAATGGAATTCACTCCCTTCACACCTGAAACTAAATATATCTACTTCTACGTTTAAGCGTGCACTCAAACAGTACCTGATGGATCGCACGTAACGTACGTTACGCGGCAACTTGTTATTTTGATTTTCTATTTTACATCAATTCAGTATTATATCAGTGATTTGTGTTTACAAGGGTCGTACGTGTGTGTGAATGCGTTTTGACCTGATGGACGTTTTTCTCTATGGTTTTGTTTCTTGTAGTTTAGTGCATAATACCTTTTATATTTTGCTCCCTTTTTTCCCTTAGTAGATAGTCTCTGTAGTATTAGCAACGGCAAGTTTGCAAACTGGCGAATTTCTGTCAAAACTTTTACCGTTGATAAATAAAGTTTCATCATCATCTCTCTCTCGTCTAGTCGCAAAGAAAATAAACCCATGCAGGGTTTTTATTGTCGAAGCATCGTGGTCTATGGATACCACATGATATAGGTCGCAGGAGATGGGGGTGCGCACCTCTTTTGTCATGAGAACAATATGTGAACTTTCTGCAACCTTAGGTTTCTTTCCTCGAGCTCTTCCGATCCAGTAATCCCCATTTTAGCGTCATGTTTTGAAAATATGGAAAAGACCATTCCTGGGGTTTTTTGTGATGCCTTTTTTTTTTTTTTTTTTTGGGGGGGGGGGGGGGGTATTTTTCTTTGTTGGTGTTGTTCATTTTGTTTTGTGTTTCTTATTTTGTTTTTGTTTTTTTCTATTGATTGATTCTATTTGGGGTTTTGTGTTTTCTGTTCTCTCGGATTTGTTGTTGTTGTTGTTGTTTTTGTTTGTGTGATATTGTAGGTGTGTGTAATATTATTCTCTCTCTCTCTCTCTCTCCACCCCCACCTCCCACCCCCAATGTGCCCCCGCGTCTGAGTGTGTGAAGCTGAAGGTAAAAATAAACACGACAACAATTAAGATTAAGAACGGAGAGAGAGAGAGAGATCACCGGCACATGCCCTCAGCAAAATACCGGTGTCATATAACAAGCACGCGTAAATATTGGCATATAGCATAACACACACATTCCCAAACAGCAGCGTCTAATGGCTGACGACCTGCACGTGCTCGCAAGATGGGGAAATTGTTTTGGAAATAACATTGGGGATACAGGGTTTGTATGGCACGCTGTGTCGGCGTGTAATGAGTTGCTTGTTGTTGTTTCCTGTCGTTAGTGTTTCTGCCTTGGAGTTACAATGGGTGCAGTTATTGTCTTGGTACTTGTACGCGGGTTCACGAAAACATGCGGACGTCGGCCGGCGTACGCACAGTGCCAAACACAAAGCACACAGCGCGGTTCGTGCACACACACACACACACACACACACACACACACACACACACACACTGATCGACACACACACACACTGATCCACACACACACACACACTGACACACACACACACAGATACAAGCACGCAAGCACATACATACACAGACACACGCACCCCCTGTGGGCACTCACGCACACGCACACACACACACACACACACACACACTGATCCACACACACACACACACACTGACACACACACACACAGATACAAGCACATACATACACAGACACACGCACCCCCTGTGGGCACTCACGCACACGCACACACACACACACACACACACACACACACACACACACACACACACTTGCGCTTTCTTTCGTTTACATTATTGATTGATTGAAGTTGAAATTTAAAAAAGAGAGACAGAGAGAGCGAAGAGAGAAAGGCAAGCAAGCCACACACACACACACACACACACACACACACACACACACACACACACACACACACACACTTGTACTCATTTTCTATTACATTTTTTTCATTATTACATTTTACTAATTTTTTTGAGAGAGAGACAGAGATGTAGAGAGGCAAACAAATAGACAGTCCGAAGACAGACAGACTGACACACAGACTAACACACAATCGGACTTCCTTGATGGTGACGAGAAGTAAAAGACGGTAGAATTAATTAATGTCATTTCAAGCTTACCCAGGAATATTCACAGTAATCACACACACACACACACACACACACACACACACACACACACACACACACACACACACACACACATTGTATTGAGTGAGAGGGGGGAGGGAAAGAGAGAGACAGAGAGAGAGAGGGTGGGTGTTTAGGAGTTTAACGTACTTTTCCACCACATAAAGGTGATATCAAAGACGGGGCAACGAGAAAAAGGCCAGCACAAATATTTGGCCCCAGCCGGGATTCGAACTCTCGACCCGAGCATTGAAACTCCAACGCTCTACCATTCGGCCACTCTGGCTCCACAGAGAGAGAGAGAGAGAGAGAGAGAGGCAGGCAGACTGGCAGACAAAGCGAAGACAGACACACAAACAGGCAGACTTTCTTGGTGCTGATAAGAAATGAACACAGAATTGATGTCACATCAAGCTTATCTAGGATTCCTGACGATCATCATCTATCCACTGGTAACGTCTTGTTTAACTCTTACAGCACCGGTTTGTTTTTGTTGTTGTTGTTTTGTTGTTGTTGTTGTTTTCTTGTTGTTGCTGCTTTGTTTTTGTTGCTTTGTTGTTGTTGCTTTGTTGTTGATTTGTTGTTTTGTTGTTGTTGTGTTGTTGTTGACGTTGCTTTGTTATTTTGTTCTTGTAGTTGTTCTTCTTGTTTTGTTCTTCTTGTTGTTTTCTGTGACAGTGTCCAACGGGCACCAGGCAGTTGGTACAGTCGTTAGTATAGATACAAACGGTTAAGGGGCCTTGGAGCTGGTTGAAAAGCTGGCTGTATCAAGTACAGTCTTCTGCGACATGAGGCGTTTCTCGAGTCGCTTCATCAGCCTCTGACGATCACCTTCCCTCCGCTTCTCTATCACCAGGCTCAGTAGGTACAGCCAAGGGTTCAGGGCCGAGCTGAGGGGAAACAGCAATACAGACATGACGGCATGGACCTCATCAGGAACTGGGAGTCCGGCAAAGGACATGGTGTTTGCGAACCCTACGAAAGTCCAGGTCAGCAAGTTGCAAGTGACGATGGTGGCCACGCGGCGAGCCATGTTCAGGTCTAGAGACCTCCTGCTGGTGTCTGTGACTGCTAATGATGAAGTTGTGGAGCCGATGGACCAGAATATGAAGGCCTGTCCCAAGGCGATGAGCGAGAAGAGCACTATGTTGAGGGCGACCATCATAGCGAAAGCGTAGTCGCGGCCTTCGGAAGTCCTGGTGATGGGAAGAGGGATGCAGATGCCGGACTGACTGTACAACTCCCACTCTGACGTCACGGGAAGCAATGGAACCATAGCCACGATGATGTTAATAGTCCAGGCGATGCCACACGCTACCGAGGTGGACAACATGGTGAACTGGACCTTGCTGGAGGGAACGTGAAGGGCGAGGAAGCGGTCAAGAGTAATGAAACCAACGACAAGCGCCGACTGACGACTGGACGACACTGACAGAAAGCCAGCAGACCGACATGTCATGCTGGATGTCCACCTTCTCTCGTTCGATGAGTAAGTCCCTCTGTACGTCAGGTCGGCCGCTCCTATCAGTGCCAGGTACACACCCATCAGGAAATCTGACAGATTCAGGTTGGTCACAAAAGTGTTGAACGGGGACCGAAAGGCGCTTCTTCGGGTCAGCGATCTGTACAGGAGGCAGCCAGAATTGCCCGCTATGGCCAGTAGTGACATTGCCCATACCATTCCTCGCAACACGTCGGAATGTAAGAGGTCATCACAGGTGGAGATGACATCGCCTGGTGCTAGACAGTTACTGGGGTCCAAGTGACGTGGCAGAGTGTCGTTACAACACAGCCTGTAGTTGTCGCCAAAGACGACGCTCAGCTGACTGAGATTTCTCATGAGGTGAACAGGAAAGTCTCGCAGAGGATTCCCCCTCATGTCCACCTCCGTCAGGTCCCGCGTGAACTGGAATCCAGCCTCAGCAATGGTGTGGAGGCTGCTGTTGGAGATGTTCAGTGACATTATACGTGGGTAGTTGGACAAGAAAGTACTATCAAAGGTGTGAAGCAGTGTACTGGAGAGATCGACCACAGTAAGGTTCACGTGAGTAATAGTCGTTTGTCCGCTGCTGAGGGAGACTAACGGATTCCCTGACAAACTCAACACTCGCAGGTTTGACAAGGTCAGAAAGACGTCCATGCTGAGTGAGGTGAACTCGTTGTCACCCAGATTCAGGGTTCTCAAATTCGGGAGATCCATGTCTTGTAGGTGACGCATACGACAAGAGGCAAGACTCAGCCACACGAGATAAACATTCTCTGTCAGTTCCGGTGGTGACATCCCAGAACCGCTGGCGTCCAGGTATCTCACGTCCGGAAAACTGTGAGCAGGAAATGGCTGTGAACAGACATAGGACAGACCCTGACAGCTACAGCCCTCGGGACAGTCAGCCTGACACAGCAACTCGTCATCGTGTTGCGGACACTGGGGCCAGCCGTCACACAGGCGCAGGGCGTGTACACACACGCTGGAGGCGCGACAACGGTAGAAGCCGGGACACGTGAAACTGTCGCAGTCCGCCTCGTCCTCACGTCCCGGGCAGTCCACCACGCCGTTACAACGGAGGTACACAGGCAGACAGTAACCTTCAGGGCAACGGAAGTGCGTCTCCGGACAAAGATCTGATTCTCCTATAGGGGCTCGTGACGGCAGGCCAGAGCTGTCAAAGTTGATCACAACATGTGGATTATATCGCAGTGTCCAGGGAATGCCGAAATATTTTGCGTCCATCGATGAGCAGGCCTCATCGGACCCATCCCAGCAGTTTAGTTCACCATTACAGTATTTCTCCACATCTATACACTGATCATTGCTGCACGTGAAGCCCGAACACTGGCCCTTGTGCTGACAGAAATTCTCGTCCGATCTGTCCGGGCAGTCTTCTCTGAAGTCACAGACCAGCGTGTAAGGAACCACGGTCTCCATGTCGTCACAGGTATACATAGCTGTCGATAGATCCGCTGCCATGGTGTCACTGGACAGTTCTGCGCATTTTGATTGGTTTGCTCTACAGTGGCTCTGGGGGTCACATAACAGAAAGGATTGTGTCACGTGGCCTCCTACGCAACGGACCAGAGACTGGTTTGCATTTTGAAAAATAGAGTTCTGGTCAGGCAGCTGCGGAAACGCCACTGCGTCATGTGTGACTTGCTCCATTCCAGAGCTGGTCTCACAGACAAAATTAAAGTGACCATCGGCTGAAAAACAGTGAAAGAAGTTAAGGTTTTCCGTCGCTATCCGCTCAAAGTAAGCACACTGCCTGTCATACAGGTCGTAAGAAATATCTAGACTCTGAGTGTTGTTCGGGTTAAGGGCGATGGAGTCATCCACCCACTTCAACATGAACTGGTACACGTTCAGTACGGGCTCACTCCCTGTGTACAGTCCCACCCAGGCAACAGAAACCCTCTTCCCGTACATGAACAGATTTCTGAGCGCTTCCATCTCACCGCTTGTTTTCATCATGGCCAGGTTTCCACCAGTATTTTCACATTCCTTCTGAGCGTCATACCAGCTTACCGCCTCATATGCCACGTGGTATTTATAGCATTTTGTCTTGAAAGCCACGGACCCGTTGCAGGCAGAGCTACTGTAGGGACAATCCCCACGCTCGTCCTCCCCTCCCTCACACTCCGGCTCCAGGTTACAGTCCAGGTGTTGTCGGAAACTGTCGTAGTCAGATCCTGAGCAGTCGAATTTTCCGTCAGCGCGTTGTGGCGGTGCTGCAGACGCCGGATGAACTGAATACAACAGTTTGAACCCTAGCGCTCGTTCGTCAGTGCAGAACTTGCCACTTTCAAAGTGGATGAGTAGAGATGTGTTGTAGACCTTGGCTGGAATTACTCCTGAATAACAACTTTCCATGATCAGAACTTTCTGGTCATTATCCACAGAAAAAATTCGCAGACGGTTGTTGTTGCATGTTGTATGTGTACCATCTGTCTGAAAAAAGTACGGAAAACTTACCATTACCACGTGACCACGAGGCACAGGAAGCTTGTGTGTAGCGTTTGTGTTACATGGGTAAAGATCTCTGTTGTCGAATCTCCAGGGTGTGATAATACCGGTTGTAGGGGAGGTCACTTTCACGCTAAGCTTTGAACGGAAATCTTCTTTACTTAACTGAAAATGAACTTTGAATTTTGGCGGATATGTTCCTGTGTTTGCTCTTATCCCACCGTGCCAGAACCGAAGATACACTTGCTGTGCTTCCGACACCAGTAAAGAAAACTTGAACGTCTCACAACCATAGGTGACCGTTGGTAACGGAAAGTTTTCGTTTTCTGAAACATGTATTATATACGGGTTCAGTTCATAACGCCAGCAGTGCTCCCTGGACTGTTCCACGTACACAGACAGGTAAGACTCTAACTCAGACCTAATTTTCCATGTACAGACAATGGATGGTTCTGTTAAATTCCAGAAGTGAGAAGAGACATGTATCACTCCTTTGGAGGCTGCGAATTCTGTTAAGTTATCCTTGTCACACGTATCCACGTCGAGATAAAACTCCGAAAACATCTCACTACTGGACATTTCACCCGGGTCGAAGGATGCCTCACTGTCTCCAGTAAAAACGGCAGATGTACTCGATGCGATGCGTTTCCTATCTGACGAAACTGAAGTGGTTTTCGCGCTGCTGAAAGCTGCTTTCGCTGTGGTTCTGCCGCTGATTACATCTACGGACTCTCTGCCTTCACGAAGCCGCAGCTCATCACCAGAAGCTGCTCGCGATGTGTATGATTGATGTTCATCGAGGGTGTTTAACAATGCGTCGTCAAATGTTGAAGCACACAGAGGACACGCTCCGACCAACAGCACAAGCAGGACAACGTTCTCCATTTCATCATAACAAGCCACCATTGTGAACAACTCAGTTCAAGCAGGCCGTAGATATGAAGAGGGTCGGGGTGGGTGTTCAGGAGGTCAACGTCCTTTTCCACCATGTGTGGGTGATATTAATGACGCGGCGACGAGAAAAAGACCAGTACAAATATTTGGCCCCAGCCGGGATACGAACTCACGACCCGAGCATTGGGAGACCAACGCTCTACCATTTGGATATATGAAGAAGATCGATGAAGATCGGGAGTAGAAAAGAAGAACATGCACTGAATACGAGGAAGACGTGAATGACGGAAACTGGATGTTTATACAGTTTATTAATTCAGAGGAACAGGAAACAACAACAGGGAAATTTATAAACAAACTCTTCGGAGAGACTACGCATGACTAAATATATAGAATCAGTATATCAGGTTTAAATCACGAGAATTTGGTCTCACGTGTCTACAATGCTTCATAAAACTTACACTCGAAACTAACCTTTGGAGAAAGATATCTTTAATGCGTAACAGTCAATTAGAACAGACAATCAGAATGACAGGTTTGAATTTTCTGCTGAAGCTTGTCGACGGGATTCTTCCTTTTGTTTTGATTTATGTTGCTGTTTGGCTATTCCATATTCCATTAAAACTAATTACCAAGTGAATTATTAGCTATGCCCTGAAAGATTTCAAAAAGGAATTTTCTACTGAAGAGACAGTAATTTGATGCAAAGTTGTGGATGTCAAACGCATGAGCAAATCTTGAGTCACTTCCAAGATGGATCTGTGTTTGGTAATTCAATAAAGTATCGTTTTCACGTTCTGATAATGTTTATTTGCGTAAAACATCTCCTCATTAGCTGTAGACCACTTACCATGGTTACCGAAAAGGAAAGTCATTCTTCTGATTCACATCAAAATATCAAATATCCGATATTAAGGATTTTCCATCTATTAATTTATTTGCATGAAACACATTCCTCATGTAACTGTAGATCACTTGCTGTAGTGTACAATGACTAATATCCATGACAAATTCTGTCCTGTAATCCAATAATAATTATAAAGAATTCACAGAACTTAGGAAACAAAATATTGGCGCTAATAATTTTCCATTTACACTGGTATTCTAGTTATTTTTTTCACGGTAAAATGCAATGAAAGTAGTCATTGTGTCCTATCGAAACCTGTTATACAGGAAAAGTGAAACTTAAATAGAAACTTTTCACATACTTCAAATTGGCCGTATAGAAATATCAGGTTACATACGGGAGAACCAAATCCATTCATAAAATGTCGTCGGGAGTTTCTATTTTAGTTGTACAGATAGTGCAGTTCCTCTCAGGTTCCTACTTTGTTTCTGGACGTTGAAAGCGTCCACAAGAGTCTAGCTGGAGACACCTCGTTGATAAGGTTTCAGCCATCGGTACTGTGCACGGTGCAACTGCCCAAGTTCCTTCATCCTTTTGTTCGTGGCTTAGGCGTCAGTGGCGTCAGTTCATGGAGGTACAATATTGTGCATGCGCGAGTTAGTCAGAACGAGGGCGGATAGCAGTACAATCGAATTCCAAATACTTTATTAATCCCAACAGGGATATTCTTAGAAGTTCTGGGAAAAGCGAATCGGGCATTCCCAAATGAAAACCAATCTCAGGCCGCCATGTCGTTGCTTTTGCTCACTTTGTTTTTTGACTTCGTTTTGATTATGAGGCCTGCGTACTCCAGCCTCTGGCAACGTCTTCTGCAACGCGTTGGAAAGTGTTGGAAAGTATTGGTGATTATTTATTTTAGAGGTGAAAAAAAAAATGTTTCTGAATGTTTAGAGTTCATGGGGCTCTTTCGTGTCAAGGTTACTCGCAGGAGTTCTGGTCAGTTGGGTTCACATGGCTCAACGGTTGAGCGTCGTACTCGAGATCAGAGAGTTAAGGGTTCGAATTCAGACAAACCCAAACTTAAAAAGGTTTTTCCAGTGCTGCCGTCTTTGATATCGCCCTGACTATGAACAGAACAAGTAAAACTTCAAAATATCCACCCACTCACACGCCCTCCTATCCACGAGTTTATTTTGTTTATTCTACTACAATGTGTTCCTGTGAGTCAGTGATGCCGTGAGAATGAGTCGAACGAGGTGCTTCTTGTCAACCGAACAGAGGGTTAGTCTATTGCTTACTGTCTTTTTTACTCTGAATTCACATCCGTCTGGTTCAGCCAGGTCAAACCATGTGACAACTTCGGGCTCATACGTAGATGCTGGTGGTGATATTAATGTAACAAATCTCGAAAATTCTACAGACTTGCAGAGCAGGCCACCAGGCTTTCAAAAACACGACTCTGGGGCGACGGTCCTCACTGACATAACAGACGAGAATGTTGGTAGAGAAACTGTTGCAGAAGCTGGGGAAGACGCGGTCTCCGAGCAAAGTGAATTCTACGTGGACGTGAAGTCTTGTAGTGACGACACACAGCAGGAGTTCTCTGGTACAGCCGGCGCCATCCGGGGTCTTGTCATGACGTCAGCCACCCAGAAAACTGCCGTTGTTTGCAACTGGAAGCTGACAGTACCCAGCGGACAAATCATTATGGCTTACATCCAGGTTGATATGGACCAGTGCTGGGATGATGTCCGGATTCAAACAGATGGAGTCTCATCCGAGCACCAACGTTTCCGTTGTTGGGATGGTGTGTATTTTCCTCCAACTATCTTGTTCAGCGACTCAAATCAGATGCGATTCAGACTCACTGACTCCTCTGTGAACGTCTCTCATTTGCCGAACTTCGCGATCATGTTCAAGGCAGTCACAGAAAGAGCAAGGTCTAGCCTCCAAAATCACATTACTTCACCAGAGTCAGGTTATCTGACGCCACTTGGATTCGATGGTACCCTCATGATGCCGACTAGCATCAACGCCTCTTATACGCTGCCGGTCAAGAAAGAACACGTAGTGATGGTAAGCTTTCCACATTTTCGGATGGGACCAACGGAGACCGAAGGCTCGGTGGAATTGTTTGCAGTTCACGAAAACGGCAATATTTCGCTGTTGTGGAAGGAATACAGTACTGTGGTAATTCCAGCTGCAGTGTTTGAAACCGACCTGTTAGTTCGATGCACTGGCTCAAGCATATATCGTGCGACAGGATTTAAAATGTTGTACACGTTCCATGCAATGGCTGCAGGGCCGCAAGTGTTCAGTAGCGGAAAGTTCAACTGTTCAGGATCTGACTACGACAGTTTCCGACAACACCTGGACTGTAACCTGGAGCCGGAGTGTGAGGGAGGGGAGGACGAGCGTGGGGATTGTCCCTACAGTAGCCCTGCCTGTAACGGGTCCGTGGCTTTCAAGACAAAATGTTACCGACTCGTCAGCCAGGAAAGGACCGTCCTGTGGGACGAAGCGCGAAGTGAGTGTAGAAAACTGGGTGGGGATCTGGCGATGATGAAAAGTGAAGGTGAGTGGGATGCGTTCAGGAAACTGTTCCAGTTTGGCAAACGACTATCAGATGCGTATGTCGGGCTACGTAGTTCTTCTACTCCGTCATCGAGCATGTACAGAAATGTGTTCACTTGGGCTGACGAAACAGTTTGTTATAATATGGACACGGTAATCGTGACAGGCGTCACAGTGTTAACAGACAGACTGTGTTCCTATTTTCAGATGATATTCAGGAATATGATTGAATTGGCTTCCTGTGATCTGGCCCTGAAGAAAGATTTTGTCTGCGAATTTAATGCAAACGTGTCTGTTGTGGCTGAGACTTCAGTTAGAGTGGCGTTCCCGCGTGTGAGCGATTCCTCGTCAGCCTTGAAGTCTACGGGCCAAACTCTGACAAAATGTCCAGGCGGTCACGTGACCCAGGCATTTATGTCATGTGACCCAGACACCTCCTGTGGAACGCACACGTATCTATCGCAGTGCAGGACACGCACTGATGGTGGTCTCACAAAGCAGGTGGTCACGACCATGTTTCAGTGCGAGGACGGCAAGTCCACTTTACCCTATACACTTGTCTGTGATTTCCGACAGGACTGTGCCGACGGTTCGGACGAAGATTTCTGTCGACGACCTCGGGACCAGTGTCCAGGATTCAGATGTCACAACGGACAGTGCGTGACGCTTGCCCAGAGGTGTGACAGACGGAGTGACTGTTGGGATGGATCGGACGAGGATTGTGACACGTTTCACATGTACCATAGGTACAGTACCTTCAGGATCCATCCCCCGGCTCTGGTCGAGTTCGACAAAAGCGGTAACTTCACGCAAAAATCCTGGGACCCTTCAAAACCGTGCCCAGAGACGCACTTCCGTTGTCCTGAAGGCTACTGTCTGCCTGTGTACCTCCGTTGTAACGGCGTGGTGGACTGCCCGGGACGTGAGGACGAGGCGGACTGCGACAGTTTCACGTGTCCCGGCTTCTACCGTTGTCGCGCCTCCAGCGTGTGTGTACACGCCCTGCACCTGTGTGACGGCTGGCCCCAGTGTCCGCAACACGATGACGAGCTGCTGTGTCAGGCTGACTGTCCCGAGGGCTGTAGCTGTCAGGGTCTGTCCTATGTCTGTTCACAGCCATTTCCTGCTCACAGTTTTCCGGACGTGAGATTCCTGGACGCCAGCGGTTCTGGGATGTCACCAAGCAATCTCACGGATAATACTTACCTTGTATGGCTTAGTCTTGCCTCATGCCAGCTGCAACATCTACCTAAAATAGAGATGCCGAACTTGAGAACTCTGGATTTAGGTAGGAATGAATTCGTGTCGCTTCCAATGGACGTGTTCTTGTCCTTAACAAATTTGCGAGTCTTGATTCTTCGCCGTAATCCTATAGTTTCCCTCGTGAGTGTCCAATCTGAAATGAAACAAACCAATCTAAGGGTGATAGATGTGTCCCACACACGTTTATCTCAGTTTTGGAGCGCTCCACTGTCACATTTTCCCAGTGTCAACGTGTTAAATGTGTCTTTTTGTGACATACACACCCTGACTGACGATGGCTTTCAGTTCACGCCTAATCTTCAGGAGGTTGACCTGAGAGGAAACGTTCTAGTGAATTTTCCCAGGGACTTGCTGAAGGGACTCAGGGGGTTGCGTGTTGTGTTTTCCGACAACTACAAACTGTGTTGCAAAGAGACTCTGCCGGATGACTTTGGCGACAATGTTTGTTCTGCTCCACAGGACGAAATCTCATCATGCCAGGACCTTCTGCGTTCTGACATCTATCGTGCGTTTCTGTGGGTGTTTTCAGTGTTGTCTTTGCTCGGAAACCTGGGCTGTGTCTTGTTCAGGATGTTCGCTCAGAAAGGGGCTCCGTCCACAGGGTTCAACGTGTTTGTGACAAGCCTGAGTCTGGCTGACTTTCTGATGGGCGTGTACCTGGCCATGGTCGGGGCGGCCGACTCAGTGTATCGCGGCAAGTACTTGTGGTCTGACAACGTGTGGAAGACAAGTGCTGCTTGCAAGACTGCCGGCTTTCTGTCCTTGCTGTCCAGTGAGGTGTCGGCCTTGATGATCTGTCTCATCACTCTGGATCGTTTCCTCGTCCTTCGGTTTCCCTTCAGCAGGTTCCACTTCAGGGGAAGGTCAGCCCTTGTGGCGTGTGGCATCGCCTGGGCTGTTGGTTTGATCTTGGCCGCGGTGCCCTTGCTACCCGTGACGTCAGCCTGGGAGTTCTACAGCCAGTCCGGGATTTGCATCCCACTGCCCATCACCAGGAAGAGTTTCGGAGGCCGGGACTACGCCTTCGCCGTGATGATCGTCGTCAACTTGATCCTGTTCCTGCTGATCGCCGCGGGCCAGGCTAGCATCTACTGGTCAATCCGCGCCAACTCCATGAGCAAGAAGACGAGCAGGAAGTCCAAGGAGATGGTAGTGGCCAGACGCCTGACGTCCATCGTGGTGTCCGACTTTCTCTGCTGGTTCCCTATCGGCGTGCTGGGCATGATGGCGTCTGCCGGAACTCCAGTACCTAGCGAGGTCAACGTGAGCATGGCCATCTTCGTGCTGCCGCTCAACTCGGCGCTCAACCCTTTCCTCTACACGTTCAACATGCTGATGGAGAGGAGACGGAAAGCGGAGGAGGATCGGATACTGAAAGATCTCGAGATGCTTGCTGTGGCAGAGAAAATTAACCTAGGAACCTGTACAGTCAAAACCTCCCACAGTGAAAAGGTTTAAGATACATCAAGTTGAATCACCCGGACTGGACACCAGAAAGAAGACCAGGGCCCGCATGTAAAAGTCGGGGTTAGGGAGTTTAGCCCCGGGTTAGAGTCTAACCTCGAACTAAACTAGCTCTAAGGTTAAATTTTCTGTTGTTTTTTTGTTTGTTTGTTTTAAATCAGGAAGCGGGTCCATTCCACCGGGGTGCCAAAGCCGTTATAGAAGGATTTTTGTCTTTCTTTCTTCGATTTCTTTTTTTTATTTAATTTCGTTTGGGGGTTTCTTTTGTCCTAGTCTGAGTGAGCCCATAGCCAAAGGGTAAATTAACCTCGAGTTTTACATACGGGCCCTGCAGCCCAACTGTGGACGTGGAGCTCAGGTCTTTGAACCACACAAGTTATGGCTAACCCATGAGTGATCGGGGAAGTCGCATCCTGTGTTAGGGATCCAACCGAACAAACGTTTTGGTGGCTACATCTTTTTGCGTGGTGGCTGAGCACAGGAAAACGCCAGGCTAATGTAAGAAAAATGGCAGCGTACCTAAGCTGTACGATGATGTTTACTAGCTGAGCTTGATTGAAATGTTCACGGCTTCAACTGTACTCTGTTGTTTACCCTTGAGTTTGTCTGTTTTGGGTTTTTTTTTTTTTTTTTGGGGGGGGGGGGTTGTTTGTTTGGTTGGTTGGTTGTTTTTTTGTTGTTGTTGTTGTTTTGTTTTGTTTTTTGCTTGTCGTTCTTTCAGTGTGTTTAATCTTGACATTCATTTTAGTCAGATCTAATCACAAGGCTGATAAATTTCAATATCCACTACCTGAACGCCTTGCGCTCTCTCTCTCTCTCTCTCTCTGTGGCTGACGCGGCGTTAAGCCTTAAAATACTCACTCACTCACTCACTCACTCACTCACTCACTCACTCACTCACTCACTCACTCACTCACTCACTCTGTGTGTGTGTGTGTGTGTGTGTGTGTGTGTGTGTGTGTGTGTGTGTGTGTGAACAATTACACCGTACAAGTAATACTAAAAAATACGGTTGGTATGCCCATTGATGCATTTTTGTTTGTAGTAAAACAGACCTAGTTGGTTATGAATTTACCTATTTATATGCTATGTATATTATCTTAAAAGAAACTGTAAAAGTAAGTGTCAAGTCTAAATGAAATCGAACCACCTTTGCCGGTCAGGAATCTGATGTCTGACCATCCACTGTCTCTGGACCGACCAACTGAACGGACAGCCAATAGCCTAAATTACAAAGATCCTCATCCACTCAACAAGCATGTTTCGACTGTCTTATCAGCAGTCCCAAGGCACAGACATGGATGCTCTTTAGAAACATATAACCACAGAGGGAAAACTAAATATTATCAATTCAATTTATTTATCATCTTCGGCAAACTCGATCATTTCGCTCCAAAGGATAAAATGTTGCTAGTTTTACCAAAGACCCTAGTTCCACTACACTATGAATTGCAAGATCTGGGAGTTTTGGTTTTACTGCTAGGCGTTTCAGCATAGGATTTTTACTCAGGAATGCGGCAACAGTGCATAATTTATATGTAATACTATGTCATTTGAAAACAAGTACCCACATACACACGTGATGCGCACGGTGCCCTTGATGTCATGGAGTCATGATGTCACGGAGTCATGATGTCATGGAGTCAGGTGACTAGGTGAGGCGGCAACATTTTTATTAAAGTCATGTTGCTGTTTTCCCCGCTCACTCTGCCAAACATGTTTTCTACAGCCAATGTTGGTGTAGGGACAAAAACAACAGTAACAAAGTCTTGATCTTGATTCCTGATGGACTGAACGTCTGTTCAGATTCAACGTATTCCATTAATTTTGCGTTTGATTATGTTTGGTTACAGTACCGCACCGACCTCGGAAAGCAAAACTGCACTGTAAAATTGTGTCATGTAAAATATGACACAGAATTGGATATGTGACAGTGATTTTGTAAAGTTTAAAAGGTACAGCAGCTGTGTAATAGTGCTTGCCGTATTCTAACCCCCCCCCCCCCCTTGTTTTTTTTTTCTCCTCACTATCAGCCTTCCACGTGAATATGATTGTCGCTTACAATCTAGATCTGGAGATACATAACATAAACATTCATACATCAGTAATCACACCATATGGTCATCAGAAATTTTGCTCATTTAAAAGAAAACTCTCGTGTGTTTGTCTAGATCTTTCTGCCATCCGGTTGGGGGAATCAGCAAGCCAGTCTGCTCAGATTCGACGGATCAGTCTTAAATTACGTTTTAGTTGAAAATTCGTTTCTCTTAGTGAATTTTCTGATTAAGAAAAGCGTGTAGAAAGCAGTACAGGCCCTGTGAGATTTTTTTCAGCCAACTGTTTTTGAGACTGACAAAGAGATCATATACCAATTCCTGTGATTCTGTCAGTTTATTTGTTTGCCCTGCCCATCTTTGGCAATCTCCGCCTTTTCCCGCGGTTTCTATTCAGGCACGCATGCGCCGACATCTTGAAAATGGCTGCCGAAGCAGACGAACCTCAACTCCCAGTGTTAGCGTTGGGCATTTTCCACTGAAACACTCACGCACGGTAGCTTGTAAGGGTAAAGTGTATATTTTCATGGAGCGTTATCCTATTATTATATTAATATTGGTCCAGCAACCACAGAGATATTAATGTGTATTTTTCCTATGGTTGGATCACTGACCCTCGAGTATAGGAGAGGGGCGCCATGGCTAGAAGCACACGGGCTGCGCACACCATTCAGACGCTGGCCCAGAACAGACAAGTGTATCGAACCTTCGTTGCTGTCCTTCGTGAAAGCAGGAGTAACTGCGTGGGTCAGTGAGTGGGTGAAAAAAAAAACTGGAAGAAGGTATTCGCCTAGGTTCTAGTAAAAGAAGAGGAAGGGAAATTATTTAAGTTTGGCAGTGACAGATCCCACCATACCTTTCGGCTAAACCCGTCACCAATCAACCGTCGCCAACCCTCCGGGTCGTCGTCCTAGAGGCTTCTCAAAACTCCCAAATGCAATTTGAAATCCATTGTCGAACCAGCCTTATACAACTCCCTGCTGTGAATCTGAGAAATGCTCCCACTCTGTCTGCTGTTAAGAGCAATCTTCAAACATTCCTATTTCACAAAGCCTTCCAGTAATTTTCTGCGTAACTAGTCAAGTTTCACCAGTGTACGTCTGTCGAACATTGTAAAAATGTGCGTGAGTGTTTGTGAGTGATCGGAGCATTGAGTTTTATTCTAAAGAAATACGTCCTACAAATACCATTTATCTGTCAAGATCAGTTATGGGTGACGTGTGTTCAGATGACGTGAGTAAATAATATACTGTTCATATTTGTGCACTGTGTCGCTGTGAACACACACACACACACACACACACACACACACACACACACACACACACACACACACACACACATTATGGAAGTTACACATATACTATATAATTATACATTACGGACTTTCAATGCTCGGGTCGTGAGTTCGATTCCCGGCTGGGGCCAAATATTTGTGTTGGCCTTTTTCTCGTTGCCCCGTCTTTGATATCATTCATAAGTGGTGGAAAAAGACGTTAAATTCTTGAACACCCACTCACTGGTATAAGCATTACAGTTTTAATGATATCGATTCAAGTTAAGTGTCTTTCTATGGCTTATTCAGATTAGCGAGTGTGTGTGTGTGTGTGTGTGTGTGTGTGTGTGTGCGTGCGTGCACGCGTGCGTGCGTGCGTGTGCCGTGGCTCTTCCGTACATATACGTGTAACTACAGCAATAAGGTGTAAAAAAAAAAAGCTGTCCTGTGGCTATTCTGGTGCCAACGTTATGCACAACGTTGATGACGGTACATCCTCTTGTGTTGATAACCCTCCTGTACCACTGATCACCGAAGAGTTTCGTTATGCACAACGTTGATGACGGTACATCCTCTTGTGTTGATAACCCTCCTGTACACGTTATGCACAACGTTGATGACGGTACATCCTCTTGTGTTGATAACCCTCCTGTACCACTGATCACCGAAGAGTTTCGTTATGCACAACGTTGATGACGGTACATCCTCTTGTGTTGATAACCCTCCTGTACCACTGATCACCGAAGAGTTTCGTTATGCACAACGTTGATGACGGTACATCCTCTTGTGATGATAACCCTCCTGTACCACTGATCACCGAAGAATATCGTGTTTTTCAGTTACTCACAAACACGTTTTGGAGGCGACTCCCAGATTCAGCATTTACTCGTGTTTCCTGCAACGTGGTCAATACGTTTAGAACCGTGATCGGTTGTGGGAAACATTCATTTGTATTATGGTGTAATTTTGTTTTGTTTTGTTTTTTTTGTTTTGCTGCCTCAACTCTTTGCCAGCTCCAGTGGTGTTCCTCTCAGGTCATGGGTGGAATCCATGGCGCGGAGGGCTCGGAAGCTGGGGCAATATTTATCATGCTTGATGATGGAAATGAGGATGATGCTATGTAGGTCCGTGTGGTTTGGGACTGCGGGAACATTACCGCATCCCACGCTGTCCTAAATATCCCGGCGTTAGACAGGTCCGGAAACTATGGCACCTGCGGTGCCAGCCGTGTAATCATCCACATTATAAGACGTGCCATACCAAGGAAAGCACCCCCAAAGTCGCACACGTGAAGTGGGTGAATCTCGGCTGTGTGGCAACAGCCTCCCCACTGGGTCCATAGCACAACCGCTCTGGGTAGGAGCCGACCTGGATATGATTATGGTGTGATTTTGATGCTTGTTCCTAATTGTTTTTTGTTGTTGTTGTTTTTTTAATGTTTTTAGTCAAGGTTTTGTGGGATTTTGTGAACCTTCCTCTGTTCAAATGAGTAAAGATTGCGTGTTGTGTTACACCTCACTGGTTATTGTGTTGCACGTCACTGGTGATTGTGTTGTACGTCACTGACTATAGTGTTGCACGTTGCACGTTCGGAGAAAGCGATATCTTTGTCGTGTGTGTGCGTGCGTGCGTGCGTGCGTGTGTGTGTGTGCGTGTGTGCGTGTGCGTGCGCGTTTTTGTGTGTGTGCGTCACTTTTAAATAGATGTAACATGACTAACTTGAATACAAGTTTTACGTCTTCTTTCACCTGGAAAAACAGCGCAAGCGTCACTGGTTTGATAAGCGCTTATGCTCTTTGTCCAGGTGACGGTAGAATTGTACAGAAAAAAAAATGGCGGCGACGCTTGCCCCCAAGTCGTGGGGTTTAGAGAAAACGGACATTCGTGACATCAAAGCGGAAAACATTGTCGTGACATACGTGTGACATGGCGATGAGCGGTCATGTGTCAAACCTGTCAGATTAAACCTGGTCTGGAAAAGGGATTCGATCCACTCCTGTGTGTCTCATTCAAAGGTCAAGGTCATTCAGTGTCAGTAAGGTTGATAGATGTTGGTTTGTAGGCAAGTTCTGTTTAACGTGTTTCTGTTCGAGCGAATTTTTTGGACGACTTTGTTATGGTGGGTGGGTGGGTGTTTTGGGGTTTAACGTCCTTTTCCACCACATACGGGTGATATCAAAGACGGGGCAACGATGAAAAAGCCAGCACAAATATCTGGCTCCAGCCCTTTGTTATGGTAAAATACTAAGTAATACTGTACTACAACTGACTCTACCAGCCTCACTGTCGAAAAGCTACTCGGTTTTAGTATTAGTATGTTTGTTTGTTTTGTTTATTTGTTTTGTTGGATTTTTTTTGGTTTGTTTGTTTGTTGGTTGGTTGGTTGGGGTTTTTGTTGTTGTTGTTGTTGTTGGGTATTGGGGGGTTTTGTTGTTGGGTTTTTTTTTGTTGTTGTTGTTGTTGTTTGGGGGGAGGGGGTTGGTGGTAGTTGTTGTTAATTCTTGTTTGGGTTTTTTTTTAATAGTTTGGTTGCTTGGTTGCTTTGTCTTGCCAATGCTCATACGTGCTTCACACCATCTCTTAGTAAAATCCTCAGTTTCGTCTCTGACAGTATACCAACGTCGGTTTGGTTAACGCGGGCCTTGTGGTGCTCTTCATGGCTCTATCGATGGTCACTCACTGCCTCTCTGCAGGGCCGGTAAACGCCCTTGCTGTGTGATACGCTGTGCAGTGGTGATACGTAGGTTAAAAAAAAAAAAAAAAAAAAACACTAGCTTGCTATTTAGGCTTGTTTTTGCACAAAAGAGACTAAAATATCGTACTTTAAGTGTTGATCGCCACTCGTGTAACCTTCAGATATCTTGAGAAGCGTGTTGTGGTGCGGTGTGGATGCGTTTGAACACCAGAATCGGCCGCGACGAATCGGCCTTGCACACTAAAATTTCGACGATTTCGTCAAGTTATGCCCACCTACCGCCAGTTTTCGAGCTTTACCTGCTACATCTAGGTACGCCAATCTCTTAGAGTGTAGAAGATGCATAAAATATGCCGCACAAACTTATCCGTATGACTTTGTCAGATACAAGCCTAAGTAGCAAGCTAGTGTGTTTTCACCTACTTATCACCACCTCACAGCGTATTACAAATAGGGGTGTTCGGTTTTACCGGTTTTCCGGTTAAAATCGGTCCGACTTTCTCACGGCTCGGTAAACTGGTTTGGCCTTAAAAAAACGGAAAACCGCGGTTTTTCGAAGGGACATCACTCGTCGTTTTTCAGCCCATTACAAGACACCCTCCTCCTCTCCCTCCTCCTTATCATCATCATGTTGTTGTTGTTGTTGTTGGCTGAACAGGGAAACCGGGGTGGCCGAATGGTAGAGCATTGGACTTCCAACTTTCGGGTCGTGAGTTCAAATCCCGGCTAGGGCCAAATATTTGTGCTGGCTTTTTCATCGTTGCCTCGTCTTTGATATCATCCGTATGTGGTGGAAAAGGACGTTAAGCTCCCAAACACCCACCCACGCACCCTTGTTGGCTGAACATTTCCAACGCAGGGGTACAGGAAGCCGGAGTACTAGGAGACCCCCCTCCCTTCCCCCCTTCCATCTCTTGGGGAAACGTTAGAAACAATAGATGACGTATACATAGCCGGTTAACCGGTTTTAAACCTCGGTTTTCTATTGGAAAAACCGGTTTGAGAAATCGTACCGGTTCCACCCTCTAATTACAAAGCAAGGGCGTTTACCCACCCTGATCTGCGCGGCAGGCGGTTCAAGGTAAATGGCCGACACAGACTGCTCACCACTCCTGATCTTCAGTCCTGAGAACTGTAATGGCTGAATGGTAGAGCATTGGACTTTCAGTGCTCGGGTCTTGAGTTGGAATCCCGACTGGGGCCAAACATTTGTGCTGGCCTTTTACTCGCTGCCCCGTCTTTGACATCACCCATACGTGATGGAAAATGACGTTTAACTCCCAAACACACACCCATCCACTTCCTAGGCGCAGGCCGTCAGTAATGCTTACCCGGCAAACTTTGCTTGGCGTTAGTAGGGGGTCAAACGTCCGCAGAGCCACCCTCTTTGACATCACCCATGCGTGGTGAAAAATTACGTTAAACTCCCAAACACCCACCCACCCACGCACGCACCCACTTCTAATCTTCCTAGGCGCAGGCCATCCTTAATGCTTGCCCGGCAAACTGTGCTTGGTGTCAGTAGGGAGGGTCAAACGTCCGCAGAGCCAGTGGACCTATCGGGAGAGTGTGGCTATGAAACGCAGAATGGAGCAGACCGAACAGAGGCCAGTCTTGGCGCACAGCGTCGGCAGGACGATGGTCGCGTGTTTGTCGTTGTCAGTCGTGAAGGGCGCTTTGAATCGTAATGGTAATCGAATGGCTTTTGAATGAAGCTGGA
>JACVVK020000039.1:1867500-1935000 GCA_018292915.2 Batillaria attramentaria | reverse complement strand
GCTTTTGTTCCATTTCACAATACGCCGTCGCGAAACATTTCCCCCGCCTGTGACAAGTCCGTCTACAAAAACACTGCATCAAAAAGGCATCAGTATTAAACAGTTCAAACAAAACCTAATCGCTTTCCTGTGTTTCGCTGTTGATACGATTTTGCTCCTGTCTGTGTGGTTTATCTTGCTGTTACGTTTTTGCTCCTGTGTGACCGGTTTATCTTGCTGTTACGATTTTGCTCCTGTCTGTCCAGTTTATCGTGCTATGTAGTTCTTTTTTTCTTTTCCCGAGCTGGTTTGTTGAGGGGAGTGTGATTCATGATGTTAGCCTGAGCCGGCCTGACAATAGCGGTGACAGGTGAGATAGATAGGGGAGTGTTTAATGACAAGCAGACACACTCGAGAATTCCTACGTTATCAATCCGGCCTAAACTCATGCGCTGCTCTGAGCGTTCGCCGTGTACCGTTTGGCTCGATGGATCGATTTCGCTGTAATATTATTCTACGGACCAGAATTTTTTGTTGGTTGGTTGGTTGGTTGGTTTGTTCGCTACTTTGCCGAACACGACTCCGTCCAGTCAGACTGGAAAGCCTTTGATTTGATAAGAATAATAATAATAATCTTAATATACAGCGCAGTATCCCCATCAGGTGAGCTCAAGGCGCTTCACAATTACAGTCTAAAATAAACTATATAAAAAAAATATGCAACACGTACTGACGCGGGACAGACGCATGCGCGCGCGCACACACACACACACACACACACACACACACACACACACACACACACACACACACACACCACCTGCCACTCCGCCAGCAACAGTGGAGCTCAGAATGGGTTGCTGTTTCCTGAACTGTGATGGAACTGTTACGCAAACAGAATCAGTTACACAGTCACGGAAAACTGTTCCTTGATGCTCGAAACAATGCCGTGATGCTATGGAACCGTCTCTGTTCATCTCGTGGCGAGAAAGAATTCAAACCCTCAACCAACCAACGGTAGATGCCGTGTGAACGAACAGGAAGATTAGAGTGAACTGAACCCAGTGAGTGCCTCAAGATATGAACTGGCAGGTAACTCCTAGGAGCCGACAAAAGGGAGGCTAATCTTACCGTATAAACTCGTGTCCGACAGGTTGATAACAAACACACATAGCGGGCTGCTGTTTCTTTGCTGGTTTCTCTTTCAGGGTAGGGAGATTTATGAGCTAACAAACCTAGCTGTAAAAATATTTGTTAATAAAAATGCTAGCCCCCCCCCCCCCCCCAACACACCTCTCTCTCTCTCTCTCTCTCTCTCCCCCTCAAATAGTCTGCACTTAATATTTTATATTTTATGTTATCGTGATATTTTATGGGCACAATTCCTGTTTCAGTTTGTACAGGCTACGACCGTCATAGTTTATGCATGTCAAGATAGCCCCTTTCATTCCTAATCCGAGTTTGAAGATGCTAATCGTACATCTTTTAAGTTACAAATTTTATTCTGGACTAAAGTCTGCTCCACAAAAGGCTAATTTCTTCATGGCTTTAACTACCGGGTTATCGTGTGCTCCGTGTATTAAAAATCCTCACAGGCTATTGTTACAGGGACAGAGACAAAATACACACTTGCTTGGGCCGGCTGTGAATGCAAACAGCACATCTCCTTGTGAGCACACGCTGACATGTAAACAGGCAATCAAGACCGCTCGATATTAGCCGCTAATGTGGACCTCACAAATTTGGTCTGAGATCTTCTCCAGCGTCTCACTCAGCCTTTAACTCTTAAGAACACGAGCCCGACCGACCCTACCCGCTTTCTGAAAAGAACAGGCCACTGCACACCAGTAGGAGCCACTTCAAGCCACCATTACGCAAGGCGTGGGCCATCCCGCTAAGTCCAAGACCGCTGCGGTTTGCGTAATAGTGACTTGAAGTGGCTCCTAGTGACCGGAAGTTTTCAAGTAAAATTGCGATTTTTGCATGGGCCTTTATGAGTTCAGGTGCAACTTCATGACAACAAGATGAAAGATGGCAGAGGGTGAAACACAAATCCCACATTCGAAGCTTTATCTCCGTTTGCAAACTGAACGAAGTGATGCTGTGTATATTTTAAAAAAAATAACTTTGTTGCTTTTTTTTTTTTTTTTTTTTTTTCTTCTTCTTACTGACGCACTCAGGCCATAAAAAATTAATCTAGGTTTGGGAGTGCTACCGTCTGCACTTGACTATAAATCTATGAACAGAAAACGTAAAATAAGTTGTTGTGGTTTTTTTCTTTTGTTTTTTGGTTTTTTTTTACTTCTTACGTTTCTGACATCCATGGGGTTATTGCATTTGTTAGAAGAAAAAAAAATGGGACTCTCTCTCTCTCTCTCTCTCTCTCTCTCTCTCTCTCTCTCTCTCTCTCTCAGCTAAACTTTTTTTTTTTACTGACGGAAACTACAAAACCTAGCCTCCAATAAAATGGTGGGATTTACGCGAAGGGGTTTTGTTCAATCTGTCGGCACGGTTGCTCTAGAGGGTAAAAAAAGTTTAAAGTTCGACGTGGTCTAAACGGATTTCAGGGACAAACACGTGTGGACATAGATACAATAGTTCATTGTTTCCCCACAATGGAAAAACGTCAGTACATAAGCCGCCGTTTATCTGACCCTTCCTCTCGAACAAACGCGAAACTTCAAAGTTTCAAAACACTGCTAACGCACATGCTCTTATCACTTCAAGAGGGGAGAGAAAAAAAAGAGAGAAAGATATTGTGTGGTACCTAGCAGTCTTTTGACCAACCTTAAAGGAGCTCTTGTTGCAGGCCACGCACGGGCAAAACATGTTTGAAACAGACGTGGCTTCTATTTCATGTGTGAATTCCTTGAAGAGTGATTAAGACACACAAGTGCAAATCTTGGGATTTTCTTGCCCTTATAGCTTCATACGTCACCCTGATTAATCCACATAACGATCTACAAATTATCTCCCTTAAAGCCTCTGTGTTCGCAACGCCGCTGCTATGAAAAACTAACCGCTTTCGAAGCTGTAAAGCTGTTTGCAGGATAGAAGAATGTTTCGTCTGACCATCGCGACCGTTTTTGTGACGTAGTGGTTTCTAATATTAGAGAAATACGACTTTCTTTGAGCCTACGGTCCATTTTTAAGCAGACTGCGACTCGATAAAGCTGCTAAACATAGCAACCAATCAGCGCCGTCAAAGCTGGTCCTCAGTCCGCAACCAAATAACGTCGTCTGCTCAGTACGCGGTACACTTCTAGAGCGCCCACCAGAATCACCACAATGGTCTCAGATGCTATGCTGTGACTCAAGTGATAGATTTTGATGGACAGAGTCAGCGCAATTGATAATAGGTTTCCACAAGCTGTTGTTCTTAAACTTTCCGGCGAATTCAAAACTTTCTGCCGTTGCTTGTAGCAAAACAAAAAAAACAAACAAACCCAAAAACCCTTAAAGCTCATGACGTTGAAATTTAGCACAGGTCTTAATGGCAACAACCTGATGACGAAAACCTCTACAGGATTCGTGACTCTAGGAAAAAAGAAAGACTGAAAAATGTACGTTTAACTAAACTGAAGTTCAACTTTAAAGAAGAATATTCAGGAGCAATTTATGAGCATGATGCACACACAATATCTGCACACACCAAACAAACACAAAAATGAGGAAAAACTTGCAACAACACACTACAGCTGTCGTGTACACAATCCCCTTGTGCAGCCCACTCTGTGCTCGTCCACACTTGTCGTCAATTAAACAACTTCAAAGCGAGGTGTCCGCCGTGCTGACACTTGGAGAGACCGTCAAAAGCCATCTATCACCTGCCCGCGATCCCCGCCCTGCCTGAACTGGAAGAGTTTAGAAGGGGAACCTCCAGCACCCTTCACAAACAATAGCGCCTTCCTTGCACCTTGTTTGCTTTTCTTATCCTCTCCGTTGTCGGGTGGACAGGAGAGGGGAGGGGAAGGAGCCGGGGTGGAGGGGGGGGGGAGACACGTGAGGTGTGGTGGTGAAGGAGTGCTCACGAAGCAGAGAGGGAGGGGAGGGGAGAAATCGGGGGTGGGAGGGGCATGATTAGTGAAACCTCTAGATGTTTGAGGTCGTGTGCGGACACCGATTTCCCATGAGTTGGTTATCTCCGAAAAATATGTACATTCCATGTGCCCTGATTTTACGATAGAGGGAGGGGGAGAAAAGTGTGTGTGTGGGGGGGGGGGGTGGATCTGTGCCACGTCTACGAGATGTCTGAGGGCACGCGAGGACAACAGTTTCCTATGATTTGTATCTCTGAAGAGTACCTACAGTCCATATGCTTAGATTTTACGATGTTTGGATACGGATTTGTGTCGAACTAAGAGACTCGTGAAGAGATTTTTGAGCCATCATGATCGGAATTTATTGTGTGCTTGGTAGTAAGTAAAACCGTAGGCAGCCTCTAGATATATCGCTCCTTTGTGTGTTCCAGATAAGCTGGTTGGTTGGTTGGTTGGTTGGTTGGTTGGTTGTGGGTTTAACGTCCTCTTTTACCACACACGGGTGAAAACAAAGACGGGACAACGAGGGAAAAGACAGCAGAGATTTTGGGCTCCCATCCGGGATCCAAACTCACGACCTGCCCCGAGTATTGAAAGTCAAACCAGTGGTAGGATGTTAAACACCAGAAAACAGCTCAGAACGATCTGTGAGACTACGGATGATGGACCCGTTGAGTGGTCTTTTTTTTCATATTTGTTCATTTTGTGTTGCACCACATTTCCAAACTCCATTCCTACCCGGTCAGTTTGGGGTTATGCACCCGTGACCTCACTTTAAAAAATCATAATTAATTAATGCCTGCATGGATTAAAATTTGGGTTAGCGGGAATGTTGCACTTTGATTCTACTCGTGTTTGCCGCATTAAGAGCCGTCAAGGAACCGTTAATCTTGCCTGATTTCCGCAAACAAAAACGAAAAAGAGTCAAACACGTGGGAGACTCGTGCGGGGTACAAAATGTGTTAAGTTGAGTTTTGGGTTTGTCTGATGAAGGTCTGTAAAAAAAACAGCTGTTGTTCGTTGTTTTAAGGTCTGTAGGAGATAACCTATTTTCTTTTTCAATACCTACTGCAACAACCTTTATGTAATTATGCTGACAAAAAAAAAAAAAAAAAAAAAAACTTCGCAATCTCATCCTTGAGTGACGCACCCTTGTACTATTTAAGCTGTAAACCGGACAGACAGGAGCATTCTGCGCAAACCACTGATTGATGCAAGCGCAATAACAGCAAACGGAAAACCCAAATGTTTGTAGCCAAAAAGAAATGTTATAAGGACATATGGAGGCAGTTAGCAAAAACGCAAGATTTTTTTTTTAAATCGTTAAGGCCAACCTGGCAGTTTTTTTTTCTCCTCGTGAAAGAAAACAGACAACATAATTTAAAGTTAAACCTATATTATGTCTAGTACGTTTTGATTACTTTGATAATGACATTTGGAACTTCAGGACGCAACAGTCTTTCAGATAACACTCACAGCCGTATCAAGTAGCCATATCATTTGGACATTTAGATCATCAGCAATAATGGTTTGAAGGCCCGAAAGAATGTTAATGCGATCTCATTTACGAAAGCAAATTTCTACCGTTCCTCTCAAAGATGTGCCTGAAATGTTACAGACATTTTTTTTAAACAAAACGAACTACTTCGTTTAATTTAATTAACGACTTAGTTTAATTTTGTTCTTTTTCAAACAAACTATATGTTTCTGAATGTAAAGTATCGCCCCAGATTAAAAGGTCGCTTATAATTTGGGGAGGACTTACAACTTTTCAGAGTTTCTCAGAGCAGTGCATTTAACAAAAACAACAACAACAAAAAAACGCTCAGGTAAAAATTCACACGAATGTAAAGTGTTTACCGCACAGTATGTGAAAATTCTTAAAGCACGACATATAAAGCTGCTGGATTTAAAAACGTTCATTAAGAATTGAAAGGAATTGTAGTCTCACTCATACTTACGATAGAAAGTCAGGATAGCATACAATAATCTCATGTGTTTTACAAATGTATATTAGCACAGACGCACAAACAACAATAAATTTGACGTAAATCATTGGATACATAATACAAGGAATGATCACATAAGTTGTTTTTTCGCAAACTCTCTCACACACTGGAATAGAATTAATTCTGGAAATAATGACTCTCTCTCTCTCTCTCTCTCTCTCTCTCTCTCTCTCTCTCTCTCTCTCTCTCTCTCTCAGGACAGTGTGTAAGACAGGCAGTAACTGCCCAAGAGTTTTATCCTGTAATAATCATCGTTATCAGCATCATCATCACTCTCTCTCTCTCTCTCTCTCTCTCTCTCTCTCTCTCTTTGAACATTTGTCAACACACACACACACACACACACACACACACACACACACACACACACACACACACACACACACACGTGTGCTACCGTTGCCCATACAGCTTCTCACATTTGACTATCTGGTCGTACACTCTCCCTAACCTGTCCTTCAGAACCCGCACGTTCTTGTCCGGAATACTGGGCAGCTGTCTGTGGTGCGACTCTCCTTCAACGAACAGTTTCTGCAGCTCCTCTCCTACGCTGCCGGCTCTGTGCAGAACCTTCACGGCCCTGACTGTTCTCTCCCTGAACACACACAGCGAGTCGAGCAGCGACTCGTGGTAGTCGTGGTACTTGTCCAGGAGACGGTATCCGTGGAAAAGTCCAGACTCGTTGTCTAGGAACACCAGGCTCCCGTCTTTAGTCCGCTCCAGGTTGTGCGCGGGGTTGTTCATCATGTCGGCGTTCCACTGCCGGTTGAACATGTTGTTCACCAGCCTGTCCAGGTTGGCCGTGAGGTAGTCGAACACGATCAGGTCCGACCACTGGAGAAGGTCGCACAACTCTTCCGGGGTCTTCCGCCCAAGAACGTCCCGCGTCGGGTGGAGCTCGCGGTTGTCCTCCCGCAGCTCGTGAGGGATGTGCGAGGGCGTGAGGTGGTCCAGCCACTGCGTCAGAACCACCAGACGCCCGTCCGCCCACTGAGCGAGAGACATGTCCAGGTGCACGGCCCTCCACTGATCGCTCAGTGAGTCCACGGGCAGCATGACGGCTGGCGGGAGGTTGGTGACGTTGAGGAGGCGGGCCAGGTAGTAGGAGTACACCTCGCCCTGGATCTGGTCCGTGTTGAGGCGGTAGCGGGCGCAGGCCTTGCTGGCGTCGCGGAACGTCACAAGCCGGTTCTGCATCCTCCCGCACCCCTCGTCCACCCCGACAACCTGCATCCCCCTCGCCTTCCGCCGCCATGCAGCCACGTCCCGGGGATTGAACCCATTCGGGCACGACTGCTCCAGTTCGGGTGACCACAACACCCCTGTCACAATGCGGTCGAAAGGCAAGGAGTTCCCAGGCGATGCTCCAGAATTTCCAGCAGACGCTGAAGCGGCCTTCGCTTTATCGTCCGGGACGGTCTGCACGTTCTGCGACGCGGAGTCGACGACCACTTTCTGTCCGGTCTTTTTCAGACGCAGCGTGAATGACGTCACGGGTTCCTGCCTCCTCTGCCCCTGCCCTCGCCCCTCACCCCCGGGCTGTGTGTCCCTACCGTCAGCGTGTGGGAGGGGCTGTGGCGGGTCACCCCTCTGATTACCTGACCCTGGCTGTCCACTCGAGCCACTCGATCTACTCTCGGAATGCGAGTCCCCCGGTCCCTCTCCTCCTGATCCGCCCCGTTCCGCTTGAGCGGGCACGTGACCACTGACCGTGTCCGCCACCTCCGGGCGCCCCGTCTCTCCTCCGCCATTGTTCCTGTCCTGGGCACCAGACACAAAGGGATTTGCGGCGATCACGGGATTAGGAGGTGATTGAAAGGCTTGTTTTCTCACTCGTCCTCCGGCCAAATCTCCACCGGACAAGAGGCTGTGAGGAGGGTTACTCTCCCCGTTGTTGGCCGACACTTCGTGCTGGGCAGCCGAGTCAGAACTGCCGCCAGGGTCGCCACCTTCAGTCGCCGCGCTTCTTCTGGCACGAACGTGGTGGTTGCTGGCGTCGCTGATGATGTTGAGGTTGAGGTTGTCGCTGGCGGGCAGGCCGTCAGCAGGGAGCTGCATGAGCAAGCCGCAGAGCAGGCCGAGCGTGAATCCTATCCCTGTCATGATCAGCAGCAGCAACCGCATCCTCCCCCAGCCCCTGACGTCGGCGTCCAGGTCGTTGTTGTTGTTCGTGATGGTGTTGTTGTTGTTGTTGTTGCAGCCGTCGTCAGGGCCGCCGCAGGGCGGGCTGTGTACGCTCCCTCCCCGACACCGGCATCTGGGCAACACCGACACCGAACGTGACAACGACAGCGACGACAATGCTGCAGCTGATGGAGACAATTTTGAAAATGTTGCGTCTCCCCTTAAAACTAGCTCTAAAATGCTAATGGTCACTTCTGTTTGAACTGCTGTATCTCAAAGCGACGAGAACACTGTGAAAACGTTCACCATGCGATCACAGTCAATTCTTTCCTCAAAAGTGGTACAGAATTGCAGTCGTTACTTCTTCTATCTCTCAGTTACGACAATACTGTTACTGATGAGGAAAGTTTCAACGTTCACTTCTCTCCTCTCAGTCTTGGTTACCAAGTCCTATTAGTCACTTCTATTTCTAGCAAGTGTCTTTATCTCACAATGACAGCGTTAGGCTGATCGCGATGGGGCCAACTCCTTCACAATTATCGACAAGTAGGCCCTGTCGTCCGCTGCTCACAGGAAAGACACACTCCTACTTTTTGTCACCGATATCGTCACTCAGTGATAACAGAGGCAAGACTGCGACCAAGGTTCATCAGGTTACACACGTCTTGCAGGCAGATTTCCGACGATACTGTCAGTATCGCTTATACCACACACACACACGGACACAGAACGGAATCTGTTGTACGTCCAGGGTGCACAGAATGCTATTTTTCGCAGGCCGCAACGTCGGCGTTATCTTGTGTACACGGAAGCCGTGTGATGTAAACTGTTGATCCGGGCAGGGACGACTGATGACTGACAGGGTCCACACCTGAAACAAGGAAAGAAAAACCACCCGGTATAAGAAAGTTAGATGCCCTAATACAGTTTTAATACACCTATCAGCCACATGCGCAACTGGCTGTGTATTTTTGGAGTTTTTGTTTAATGTTGTTCGCTTGTTTGTCTTTTTGTGCCGTTGTCTTAGTGTTGCTGTTTTGTTGATATTGCTTTTTGGTTTTTATGTTGTTGTTTTTGTTGTTGTTGATGTCGTTGTTGTTTTTTGCTTAAACAGTTTTTATTCATTTTGAACAAATAGAAAATGCACTCACACAATTTCGTTGTTGTTGTTGTGTGTGTGGCGGGAGGGGAGGGCCCTAGGGGGAGGAGAGCACTCGCTTGGTTTATTCTCATAGTATTTGTTGTTGGTGGTGGTGTTTGGTTGTTGCTGGTTGTTGGTTTTGTTTGTTTTTTGTGTTGTTGTGGTGTTTGGTTGTATTTGTAATGGTTTTGTTGGCGGGGGGGGGGGAGGGGTAATCAATCCATTTTTGTAATGGTTTTGTTGGCGAGGGTGGGGGGGGGGGGGGGGTATTCAATCCATTTTTGCACTCCCATTTTGCCGATAAACTGTGTGACTAAACTGAGTATTCCCTCCCTTGCTTTCAAACTTTATAGTAAGACAACCAACACGCCAAACTGACTACGGAGACCTGTAAATTACTAAACTGCTGTCTATTACCAAACCAGCAAACAAAATAAAACATTTCCATGAAAAAAAGAATACCTACGCAAAAAAAAGGCGTCTTGGTATTTCTCATGGACATATGTATATGGATTTGGGGCTGGAGGTTGCTAACATATTCACCACGTCCCACGCACGTGTCCCACACACACAAACACACACACACACACCGTGGCACACACACACCCACACACACACACACACACACACACACACACACACACACACACCCTGGAATATCCCAGTTCAGAATCGTTTAAAAATAATTAAGTTTAAAGTTTAAAATAAATGATTACAAATAGTCAAAGGTAGTCTATGTAGTATCAAAGGTCGCCATGTTTGAGATCACACACACACACACACACACACACACACACACACACACACACACACCGTCAAGTACCAATATCAAAATTCAGAATCGTCTTTAAAAAACTGTTTTAAAAAAATGAGGACACTTCGCAAAACTGCAGGGTGGTCTAGATGCAAAACTTCATCAAAGGTCGCCATGCTTTGAAACCACACACACACACACACACACACACACACACACACACACACACAGCGTCAAGTTTTAATACCCAAATTCAGGATCGTCTTTTTAAAAAAAAAGAAAGAAAAAAAAACATAAGACACTTTACAAACAATCCAGGGTATCCTAGGTACAAAACTGCATCAAAGGTCGCCAAGCTTTCAGGACGAAAAAGAGAGAGAGAAAGAGAGGACGAAGAAAAAACAACTTACCGTGTGTAAACAGCTCTACAACCGGAGGATGGCCAGGTAAATCCACTCGGGGGGAGGTATTAGGCCTTCCAGCCCTCAAATCCCCTGCACTGATACACCTCTGCCTGACAGCGCAGGAATCCGCGAGTCTTCTTCCACTTGTGTGTAGGGTTCAGATTGGAGTTTTACCAACACCGCTAGCACCTGTATATTGAGGACTCAGGCAACGGTGACAGGCTCACTGACAGGCAGTTATGAAGACAGTTATCTTGCAGATCTGGCACGGAACCAAGTGGTGTGGTCGTGTCTTCGGTTTGTGTCGTAGAATGCGACAGTATTATCAAGTGTTTGCTTGTAGGTTTTACACAGGATGGTTCACAAGGAATTCAAGTCCTATATGACTAGCTCAGTTACAGTGATAAGCTGTTGTTGTTGTTGATGATGTTGTTGTTGTTAGACAGATCAGAACTTGACTTTTATCTGTAGCCACTAACGATGCAACGACGCAGACAGAAAATAAACAGAATATGCTCAGCGATATTCAGGCAACTTGTTACGAACAAGCACTTCCGGATTTCACACACGTAGAGGTGTTCAGTCTACGACACCGGCTTAGGCAATTTTGTTGTCAGTACTCGGAAATCTTCAAGAAAATTCTTCTGGCGATTTCAGTAATTCGAACTAAATTCAACTCAGCAAATTTTGTCTTAAAGAGAACTTGAGATGGTTATTCAATCTTTTCTAGTGTCCCAGTACGACTGAGGAGAAACAAGTTCGTACACAAAATCAGTGAACGAATACCGAATACCACCAGTCCACTACACATTCCACAAAAAGGATCTAGGATCAGACAGTCGCTGGACCTTTCCTGACGAGTCTCCCACCGGTCGGTTCGGTTGACAGTTAGCACTGACGCGAGAATGAACTCAGGGGTCGTCTCCGGGCTGAATCCGACGCGATCACTGTAGGCTGATAAAATACGACAATCACAACAGTTGCAACAATAGCCAGGGGGGCAGCCGCTCTGCGATTGTCTGTTTGACCAGGTTCACACCGTGCACACTAGATTCTTGCTGGCGGAGTGTGCGCTGTTTGACACGGGTGATCGGCTTAGAAGTAAAGTCGGACCAAAGTGGGCGCTGGAGCAAAGATTTCAAGGTGGCGATTAATGGACCCAGACACGCGATTTTGCCGATCACCTGCGTTGAAATTACACCCCTTTAGTTGCTGGTTGAGTCAGGCAGTCATTTAGAGTGTAGACAGGAATTGTCAGTCGTGTTTGTATTCATACTACAGCTCCAAGATATAGTTCAGCAGTAGCACTGACTGGGTAGTGACCAGTTGGGTAAGCAGACAAAAAATTAATACAAGTGCCAGACCTGATGTCAGTCTTCCAAGCTCCACAGTCTGGTCGACCGAGATGAAATGTTGGCTGATGTGATGTGATACACAGATCACTACAACCCGGTGCTGTCTGTGTCAATAATAGGATGTCCTGGCGTGGCACAGTCTGGCTGACACCTGACCACCCAACGACTGAAAAGGTTAGACGAGGAAACACTAGTAGATCTGTCTGCAACCGTTGGCACGAAATGATAGGATGGTTGCCTGCTTACTTCCTGTTCAGTGAAGTAACTTGTTGGTCACGTTGCTGTGCTAGCTTCAGCACTTTCTGCCACAAACTGACTTCACAGATCCAGTATGCCAAGAATGGAACGTCCTTCAGTTTGTGCCAGTAATCTGTCCGGTCCAGTATTGTGAGAAAGACCCCGGAATACAGTTGTCGTGTTGCTATACTGACAAGCTGCAATCTTTTCTGTTACACATGCATGCACACTCTGGTTCCACTGAGTGAAGAATCGAACGCCCGCTGACTTGGGCCAGTAATGATTCCTCAAGCCGAAGACTTTGAGAAAGACGATCCTTGTTGTCGCGTTGCTATGCCAGCCCCAGGTCTTTTCTGCTACACAATAACTGCACAGTTCCACTGTCTGAAGAATCGAAAATCCTCAGTTTTGGGCCAGTAATGATTCATGTAGAGACTGTGGGAAACTAGAGAGGTTCTCCGCTCCCTTCTCAGTCACCCCAGCAGCCGTGGGCTGTTCTGGTGATCAGTCCCTGGTCAGGCTGCTGAGGCAGATAACAGTTCGGCACCTGATGCGGACACTGGGCAGCATCCTCATCAGGCCAGCAGCTTCCCCGTGGGTCGTCCACCTCCTGCACTCATCGTAAGGGCCACTCGGGCTTCTGAAACGAGAAACATGGTGACGGTGTAACAGGCTGGTGTCGGCACACAAGAGTACGTGAGACGTGTAGAAGCTAACACCCACTCGCCATGTGCTCAGCCCATGTTGCAGTTTGCTTCTATCCACACACCACACTTGGGGGGGAACCCACGGGCACTCTGTCACTCTACTCCACTGAGAGAGTTTTCTAATTCTGCTACTACAGAATCTATACACTCGTCTTCACCAGCTCTCTGCCTCTCTCTCTCTCTCTCTCTCTCTCACGCGCTGTCCTTTTCCCTACTTTAGCGACCATGGGCCCGCGCGCCGCTGTAGCGAACGGTTCGCTGTCAAACTGTGGCTGGTTGTGGAGATCTGAGAAGCGGAACGAATGGAACAGTGTGCGTGCGTGTGTGCGCCAGTTGGGGCCCAGGACAGCCGGGCGGCGTACGGTAGCAATAGCGTACGAGAGAGGGGAGAAGAAGCGTCGCTGGTTTGAGCTTTGGCGTGTTCTCTTTACCTGTCACTCAAACCTTGCCATGCGGACAGGCCCCGGGGAGTGTGGGGGAGAAGGGAGGGGTGGGGGGAGGGGAGGCGAGGATCTGACAGACAGAGAAAAACGCGACGCGCAGGTAGAGCACACCTGGTGCCTAGCTATTCCCGGTCTGCCAGTCTAGTCAGACGCCGGGACCGATCGAAGAAACAATCTGATTCCACAGCGTTACACTGCGCGACAGTAAGCTGCTAGGACAGGGGGTGGGGGGGGGGAGGGGGTAAGCCAGAGGTGGGAGATGACGTATGGTCAGGCACAGTGTGGACTGAAGACAACAACACTGCAACACCGGCTGATCACACACCGCCGCAGAATAGATATTCGATAATTTATTTACTTTCCCACTCCCTCCCATTTCTGCACCTGCACACGCATTAAATATTACTGAACCATCCCCCACCCCCAACCCCACCCCACCATCCACCCAGCCTCCCCCATCCACCCGCCATCCCGCCCATTCGCACCTACAGCCGCGCCGTGCACACACTCTTTGCAGACTCCTCCCATACGTGCATAGCTAATACATCAGGCTGTCATACTGACGTCGTTTGCTCTAACGGGTTTCCGATCTGCTCTGCTGCCAGCACATCAGATACGTCCAAGATAAAATACACACTGAGTGTCGCTTGTCTGTCGCACAAGGGAACTGCTGTTGATGCTGAAGAACCCCAGTGCTGTAGTGAAAGTTTTGATTGTAATGATATAGCGACGAGGGGTATATGGTGGAAAAGGACGTTAAACTCCCAAACACCCACCCACACCGCGACGAGGGAGGGGAGGGGAATAATACTTGATAATAATAATAACAATAATTATAATACTGATAAACAAATCGGACATGTATTAAAACACTACAAGAACGTGTGGAGTAGAATTAGCTCTGCTAGTAAAGTTGCAAATTATATATATATTTATATATATATAGAATAGGAACGAAGGCGTTACTAAAGCCGAAAACATGCGCTCAATCAGGTCAATTTGAAAGTAGGGGAAGTAAGTAAAGCTGAGAGCGCTCCCTAGATCTAGGAGGTGTGTGCTTTGTATGCCAGATCTGTTAGACGTTTCAGCGGTAGGATGGTAGGTTCCCCCCCCCCCCCTCCTCCCATTGTGGCTTGTAGCCAATATAGGGCAAGGCGGACTTGTCCAATGGCATACAGAGCACACACCTCCTAGATCTAGGGAGCGCTCTCAGCTTTACTTACTTCCCCTATATATATATATATTTTTTTTTTTTTTTTTTTTTTTTAAGGTTGGCTGAAACGCACCACAGGCTATAAATACGTTTGCTTTACAGATAACGGATCTTCCCAGAACGGCTAAAATAAAATCCCATATGGAATATTTCATGTTTTCTTCGACAAGTTTCCGTGCCCGTCGAAGACTGAACAACATGACTTGCAGTTCCAGGACATTATGCTTGAAAAGAGTAGACCCTACCTGAGTTGATGAGCGGTACGGCATTGGACTTTCAATGCTCGGGTCGTGAGTTCGATTCCCGGCTGTAGCCAAATGTTTGTGCTGGCCATTTTCTCGTTGCCCCGTCTTTGACATCACCCATATGTGATGGAAAAGGACGTTAAACTCCCAAACACCCACCCACCCACCTAACTTGATTTCTTTCTGCAGTTAAATATAAATGTAATTCTAAATTCCCAAAATTAAATAGCTGAGTTGACCCTTCGCACCATGTGATTGTAATGTGTTCATCAGTGTCCGTGTGTGAGAGAATGCGTGTGATTCACGTGAATGTGCGTGTTGGGTTCAGCTCGCGGCGCTTTGAGCCAATTCAAGAAACTGGGTAAATACAATACACAATTATTATTATTATTATTAAAACAGGAGGATACGACCCTGAATTTCAAGAGAGAAAGAGGGTGGGTGGGTGGGTGGGTGTTTGGGAGTTTAACGTCCTTTTCCACCACGTGATATCAAAGACGGGGCAACGAGAAAAAGGCCAGCACAAATATTTGACACCAGCCGAGATTCGAACTCACCACCCGAGCATTGGGCGTCCAATGTTCTACCATTCGGCTATCCCGGCTCCCCTCAAGAGAGAGAGAGAGAGAGAGAGAGAACGTTATTTTCCAACGGAAGTGATTTAACCAAACAATGATTAATTTTCAATCAGCAGCAAGTTGCTACAAAAAAAGAGACTACAATGGCAAGATAAGAGGAAATACAAGAAAAAAGAAGAAGAAAGAAAAACAATGGTAAGATAAAGTAAAATTACTCGAAAGAAATATTACACGAAAGAAAATCTCTCTCTCTCTCTCTCTCTCTCTCTCTCTCTCTCTCTCTCTCTCACACACACACACACACACACACACACACACACACACACAGAGTCAAGCGTGCAGCGTTGAACATCAGACCTTATCAAACGCCATTTGCCGAGTACAGTACCCTCACAGTGGAACGAATTCCAATGTCCCGCGTTGTACATGTACACAAAATACATTCCCACTCCCCTGGAGCCGTGGTCACGACGCGAACGCAAATTTCTTTGCGCAAATAGGTTGCGGATCGTAAGTTCGTATGTGGCTACGTGAAAACTATCTCTTCCGCTAGTTGGCCGGTCACGACGCGCACTTACTGGAAACGGTGTCACGTACGGGTTATTTTTAGATAGGTGTGGGACCCCCGGGATTCCCACGGAAAACACCATCACGTGACCTGCACAAATTCTCCTTGCAGCGTGAAGAGTGAAAGAGAAGAGGGGGTGTGTTCACTACGCGTTCACTACAGAGTTTTTGATCGAGTCATGTTTATCTGCCGTAGCGTCAGGTTAAATGCGTGGCATGGATGTGGAGAGTGTGATCAGGAGAGCATGCACGTCGCATATAGACCGCTCCCTAGCAGTCTCTATCTCAACATTGGACGGACTACAACCAGTAGAAGCATTTACTGCACGTACAAACCGTATGTAGCAGGCTCACTGGCAAGAAAACCAACGGAATGAACCTCAATCAAAGAACAACGAAAGAGGAGAGGATAACAACAACATCAACAAAACTCTCCACATACATGCCACGCATTTAACCTGACGCCGGTGCTACGGCAGATAAACATGACCAGCGGCAAAACTCTGAATTCGGAACCCGCACATTTCGGGTCCACAACACAATGAATGAGACCTGCATTGACAGGCACTGATACGATCAAAACGGTGGTGGCTGATCAGTGAGGACTGACCGAGTGCGTTCAGCACTGAACTAGTCCGAAACACACACAACAAATGTTAACCCACAAAAAAGGAAACAAATAAACCCACGATGTGTGTACGACTGGCCACACAGGCCTTTGCATTGCAGGGTGCGTAGTGAACTGAACGCGCCCCCTCTACACTCAAGTCGTCCTACAGAAGATCGCACAATTCCTGCAGGTCTCTCCTCCTAAATCTAAACCTTTGAAGCATGTCCACATCGTCGTACAAGTCAAAAGGGTTAGTACGATTGCGGAACACCCTTTCCCGTCGAAATGCTCTTCTCATTTGCAGTTCAGGTAAATCAAGCGGGCCGCCATTTTTCAGATTTACGCAAAGGCTACGGCACCTTTCCGACACCCTCCTAGGTGGTGTACAATACGCAAGGGTTTCCGAGCGGCCGTAACTCTGCGCAAACGTCATGACCACCCAATTTTATCACAAATCGTAAGTTACGGACCCTCGCGTGCGTAAATCGGTGGCGGACAAGTTACGAACGCGTCGTGACCACGGCCCCTGATCTTTTGCCAATGGGTCTTCCCCAAGTCCAGCCGTGACCCCTTCTATAGTCCGCAACGTGTGTCCGTATTGTGTGTGTCCTCGGTCTCTCTATGCCAGCTGACCGGCCACGCTTGCCCCAAAGCTCCGTGTCTTTTTATGGGAAAATGACAGACAGAGACCCAACTCCTAACTCCATTCTTTCTTTGGCTATAGCTCAGCGTCCTTCTCGCTCGACTGTCCTGTCTTTATCGCGGTCTCCCCGGCCCAAACCACGTCTCCGCATGGGTCACTAGGGGCAGTTGGACAGTGGAAGGGGGGTGGAGGGAAATGGAGGGAGTGTTCAGCCCTGGTGCGCCAACAGCAACAGCAACTACCTTATTCTTGTACAGAGTATGAATACAAAACAGGGAGACATCACACTGTGTCCGTGTGTTATGAACGTATAACACCCTCCTGTTAACAAATCATCTCTCTTCCGTATACCTTTGTTTTGTTTTTTACTTTTGCTGTTGTTTTTGTTTGTTTTCGTTTTTGGTTTTGTTTGTTTGTTGCTTTTTTCTTTTCTTTTTTTTTTCTTTTTTTTGGGGGGAGGGGGGGGGGGGTGTTTTGATTGTTTTGTTGTTCAAGTGTCGGGTTTTTTAATTTGGGATGGGAGGGGGATGTTGGTGGTGGTGGTGGTGGTGGTGATGGTGGATTTCTTCGTGCATTCATTACGCTGAGGTATTTTCCACAAACCAGCAAAACTGTGGGGTCTCACACTATGTCCATGTGTCATGAACGTTTAACACCCTCCTGAAATCTCTCCTCCCTACACTTCTTCTTTTCTCATCAAGTAGCCCCTAGGCATTTTCCACCAAAATAAAACTATGTGGCCGCACACTATGTCCATGTGTTACCAACCTATAACACCCTCCTGTACGCATACATCTCTTCTCTGTACACTTCTTATTTTCTCTTGTAAGCAGTCCCTAGTCTGAGATATTTTCCACAAAGAAAACAAGCAAAACTGGGAGGCCTCATACTGTGCCCATGTGTTACGACCACATAATCACTTCCTGTAAACACGTAAATCTCTTCCCTATACTGCTGCTTCTTTTCTCTTCAAGTATTCCCTCCGTCCACACGCAGGTCGTTTTCCAATACTGGCCAGCGTCCGATGAATAGCTCATTTTATCCGTTTCAAGAGGGGAAGAGCGGATGGCCGAGAGTGTACCCGATCAATTCGGGGTGGATGTCGCTAGGGACACCCTTGTGTCATTGGCCGGGTACAGCCGTGGTCAAGGACGGACAGGGGGTAAGTTCTTATTTCTGGGGTACAGACAGGTACAGCGCACCCTTAAATGTTTGTTTGTTTGTTTGTTTGTTTGTTTGTTTGTTTGTTTGTTTGTTGTATGATTTGTCAAGAGTCCATAGAATATCAGAAGGTCTGTTTGGGGTTTTAAATTTTTGTTTTGTTTTGTTTTGTTTTGTTTTTTTGTTTTGTTTTGCTGGGGGGGGGGGGGGGGAATCCTGCAACGTGTAAAAAGAGCTGTTTTAGAGTTGTAATTCCTATAAAATGGCCGTCTCTGCACACGACAAGTGCCTTCAAGCTCTGGAAAGTAACAGAATTGCTCTTCGCAAAGAAGGAATTAGTCATGATAATTATGTCCCGACAACAGGTGAAATACTAACACCGGGCCTTCATCTTCAGCATTCGTTGAATGAATAAAGTCCCGACTGTTACCGTATTATTTTTGTTTTGGGACATGTTGAGTTTATAATGTGTATATGTTAATAAGCTAGAGTTGTCCTTTGTGTATTGGAGTTGTGTCGCATAAATTTTATTTTGTCCTGAGGAAGAAGATATTTCCGAAACGTGGACTTGCGCTGTCCGTGTCTTGGTTAACTGGTTGTTTTGCAAGTTGTTGTTGTTGTTGTTGTTTTGTTGCTTCTCTTTTGTTTCTGTCTCGTGTTTTTGGAAAAGGACGTTAAACCCCCAAACACCTACCCACCCTGTCTCGTGTTTCCAATTTATCTACCTTGTGCCTCGTGCCGACCCAGAAGAAAAAAAAAAACGTCAAACACCACACACTATACTCGTCTCCATGCAAGTGTCTTTGGGGTCGTGCGCAGACAAACGAAAATGTGCTTGTCAGAAAAATACAGCAAATGAATGCACAGCGGTGAACAGCCCTTGTCCACGCGCCATTGTTGGGACCCTAATCTGTACCGGCAGCCCTCATATGGCTGTCAAACTACCGGTGAAAAACTGACAGCTCCCCCTCAGTTGACCTGCCCTGGTCACGTGCAGCTCGGCTCCAACGAATAGGGTCAAAATGAGGGACTATTCGTGTAGTGGCTGTGGAGGATAGCCAAGCTGGTGGAGTCAGTGGTGGACTTGCAATGCTCGGGCTTTAAGTTCGAATCCTTGTCTAGGATACGCAATTTTGTGCTCGTTGTTTTATGTTTAGTTCGATAAATGTTTCGTCGAAAGTAGTAGTAGTAGTAGCAGAAGTAGCAGTAGTAGTAGCAGCACCAGTAGTAGTAGTAGTAGTAGCCAAAGGTGGAAGATTTTAAACCCTGTTACTGACAAAATCAGTAATGATTGTTCTCAAGGAAGATATATCCGTACCAGAAAGAAACCACAGTGGGCCTGCTACAGACATTCTTATTTCATAATCACGCAGGGTACTGACTCGTAAACAAAAACAGAAAAAGTTTCGTCAGAGATAACGCAACACTTTATCAGCTGCCCCGAGCACACAGTCATGAAGCATGGGCAGTAAAATTCTGTAATTACCCAGAAGCCCCCGGGGGCCGTTTTTCGCTAACGCCATAGTTTTTGTGGGTTTGCATGCCCCGCTATGAATCACAAACTAATTTTCTGGCACCCTGGATCTCATACTGATAGTGTTTGGCGTTGGCTTGGTTCCATGGCAAACTATCCGGAATGCAGTCTGCTCATTACGACTGACAAACTCATATTCTAACATTAACTGATGCCAGAATGTTAGCAGCGTGTCTCGGCGGACTTCATCAGTTATAAGTGCTAAACCAACAAATCTTGCTTTTCGTTCTCGGTTGCACCCTTTCATATGAAGCAACACGTTTTTTGATTGGATGAGAAGGCACACCACGTGACGGTATTTTTATCAGATCGCCAAGCGGAAAGTTCGTCGGTTGTGGGTGATACTCAAAGACTGGGCACGAAGGAAAAAGCCAGCACAAATGTCTGGAGGTGGGATTCGAACTCACGACTCTTAAAAACCCTTCGCTTTGCCGAAAAAATATCGGTGGTCCAGTGGTTCAGACTTCGTCACCAATGCGAGAGGTCAGGTTCGAGTCCCACTCCGGGCAAAAAAAACCGTTTTCCCTCTCGTGTCTTGCACCGTTCATTCGGGCCGATCGTCGGGGGTTCTCTCCGGGTACTCCGGCTTCCTCCCCCTCTGCTCTGGAAATGTTCAGCCCACAAAAATCGAAAATAAATGCAGTTCTAAACTGCTGAGCTGACCCTTCGCACCACGTGATTGTAACGTGTTCATGTCCAGTGTGTGAGAGAATGCGTATGACTCACGTGAGCGTGCGTGTTTGGTTCATCTCGCGGCGCTTTGAGCCAATTCAAGAAACTGGGTAAAGCTCCTACACAATACACAATTATTATTATTATTATTATCATCATCATCATCATTATTATTATCATCATTATTATTATGGAGTGAAGGCAATATAAATTTAAGGCGTATGTTGTGATATAGACTCAGCCAGCTGGACTGAAGAGGGTGAAATCACGTGACCTAGCTGGTGTCTTGCGCCATACCAAATGACAGATCTTGTGACTTACTGCAAGATCTACGCGTGACATTGTGCATCCGTCAACTGGATGAAAACGACAGATTGCCTCTCAGCGACAGTGACTTATGGTTGTTGTTGTTGATGTTGTTGTTGGTTTAACAAGTTTAACAATAAACAATAACAATAAACAAGTTGATTGCAATACAAGGGTGGGTGTTTGGGAGTTTAACGTCCTTTTTCCACCACGTATGGGTGATATCAAAGACGGGGCCACGAGAAAAAGGCCAGCACAAATATTGGGCCCCAGCCGGGATTCGAACTCACGACCCGAGCATTGAGAGTCCAACGCTCTGCCATTCGGCTATCCCAGCTCCCCTATTGCAATACAAGTTGTAGAAACAAGCACAGCTTATGATAAGAGAGAGAGGTTCTACGTGTACTCACAACGTGAAAAAAAAGAGAAAAAAATGTTGTTGTTGTTGTTGTTGTTGTTGTTGTTGTTGTTGTGTTTCTAAATGAGCTCCCCGCTGTGGTTGTCCAACCTTCATACTCAACATTTTAACTTTCCTTAACTTTCTCTTCTTCTTTTTTTCTTTTTTCTTTTTTTTTTTTTCCTTTGCCACTAGACATGTTGCTGTTGGCCAGTAAGACGTTAAAAGCTGATTCTCAACTTCCAAAATGAAGCGTCTGTATGGCAAAATAAACCCGCCGTTCCCACCAATTTTTTTTTTTTCGGCGATGACAAAGTCAAAAGCGAAATGATGGACAGATGCAGGGATGACGCTCAGATGACGCCGTCATCAATCGTAGAAATCTGACCCCCTCCATGGTCGAGACGCAAGCCCGACATGCGGCAATGACGGATTACAAATTCCGCGACAGCGTCACCTCTTGCACCCCGCTCATTTGGACGATAAAAAAACTTTCACAGGCTTTGAAAAGACGTGGTGTGTTTGCTGCTTTGCATGTTCATGTGTGTGAAATCACTGTCATTGTGTAGCAAGTATCTTTGATGGTCACTTTTGGGGGTTGGTTTGTTGATCTGTTTTGGTTGTTGGTGGTGTATTGTTCGCGGTAGTGTTTTCCGTTTGTTCGTTTGGTGTTGTTGTTGTAGTTGTTGTTGTAGTTGTTGTTGTTGTTGTTGTTGTTGTTGTTGTTGTTGTTGTTGTTGTTGTTGCTGCTGCTGCTGCTGTTGCTGTTGTTGCTGTTGTTGTTGATGTTATTGTTTTGATTTGTTTTGGGGTTGTTGTTTTTTGTCTTTTTTGTGTGTTTGTTTTTGTTGTTGTTGTTTTTTGTTTTGTTTTGAATTTTTTTTTTTTTTTTTTTTGGGGGGGGTGGGTTGTTTGTTTTGTGTGTGTGTGGGGGGGGGGGGGGCTCCGTGTGTGTGTGTGTGTGTGTGTGTGTGTGTGTGTGTGTGTGTGTGTGTGTGTGTGTGTGTGTGTGTGTGTGTGTGTGCACGCGCGCGCGCGCGCGTTTTGTTTGTTTATTTTGTAATCTTGTTCTTCTTAGTTTTCCCTAAGTTGTAGTTGTAGCAACAGTAATTTTCAAAATTGACCTTTGTGTTTTAAATAAGCAAACCTGAAATCCTGAAATCTCTCCATAATGAATAATTGCCATCTCTCTCTCTCTCCCCCCCCCCCCCCCCTCTCTCTCTCTCTCTCTCTCTCTCTCTGTGTTTGCATTCAGAAGCGTAGGTTTAACCGTCCAGCTGAAGTCAGAAAAGTCATCACACGTGGGGTTGAAATGTCGAGATCGTCAGCGGAATGCCGCACAGTGGTTTGTGGTGACACATTTCGTCGGTCCGACCATTACATTCTTCCATGCCTTAGCTCAGCGGGCGTGTGTGTGTGTGTGTGTGTGTGTGTGTGTGTGTGTGAGTGTGTGTGTGTGTGTGTGTGTGTGCGTGTGTGTGTGTGCGTGCGTGTGTGCGTGGTTTACTTCTTAGTTTCAACTTCGTCCTCTGTCCACCGCAAAGGTGATTCCAAAGACGCGGGCACTGAAATAAGTCTGTACAAACTTTGTCCATGTTGAGGTTCGAACCCACTGCCATGCACGACCCTCCGAACTCGAGTCGGCCGACACTCCACCGGTACAGACGGGCGTTCTTGTCATTTATTTTTCAACATCCAGTCGCATTGTGATCACAAATTCTATGCCAAAGCATTCGGCCAGTTTTGAGTAACAATGCCAACACACTAGTAAATAAAACGTGCATTACAGCACAAGCTTTCTTGAACTGGACGAACTGTACCGCCATCTGCAAAAAGGACCTAACTGCTTTTCAAATTTATTGCCGCTTAGATTCTATTTCCAAATGACGATAAAACTACCAGTACGGCACAAGAAAGGAACTGCACCTGCGGACAAAGGGGTGCACCCGAGTAAAACGCCCCCCCCCCCCCCCCCCATGCGTTCCACCCCCACCTCTCCCACTCTCCCAAGAGATCATGGTATTTTGTCCTCTCCTTTGCCCAACGCACTCCGCTGTTTAGGGGCTGTGTGTGTGTGTGTGTGTGTGTGTGTGTGTGTGTGTGTGTGTGTGTGTGTGTGTGTGTGTGTGTGTGTGTGTGTGTGCGCGCGCGCGCGCGTGCGTGCGTGTGTCGGTGTGGACGGGGCTGGGGAAAAGGGGTGGGAGGGGAAGTCTTCTCTCTGTCACCCCCTCTCCCGTCGTCCGGGTCTTTATTCCTTTGCCCCAGCGATCATTTAGCCATTTCCCAACGCTCAGTGTCTGTTTGAATGTATTTGCTTTTCCATGAAAAGACGCTATAGTGGACGAGTCTTCTCCCCCTTCAGGTGTCGTCTGGTGGACCAGCTAAGTGCGATTATTCCCGCCTTTCTGTTTGCCAACTCGAGCTTTCTGCCAGATACACACAACACTCTCACAAGGCTCACAGTCTCTCCCCTATTCGATCCAGAAAACGTCCATTCTATGTGTTTTTCGTGGGCCCTTTTTTTAGTCCTTTCAATGGCAGATTACCGCCAAGCAGCAACAATTACAAGGCGATATTAACGCCGCTCAAACTGAATGGGAAATTCATGGGCTGAAATGCCTGCTGACAGGTTGTTGTGTGAAGCGGTGATCGGATTTGCGAAAATGTGTTGGAAAACCTTGGCAGACTTGCTGACTTTTCAAACACCGTGTTCGGATGCCATGGCACAGCTTGACGCAATTTCAAAGCCAGCGGCTTTGTCCCCAAGCTTACAAGGCGCGTCAAGGTTTAAAGTTACTTGAAAAGTTTACCTTTAAATCCTTTGAACCATAACTCAGGCTTTGATTGTCAGTTTTATCTGGTCATTATCACGTCTGTCTAATTTACCGATTACCACGGGTAAAAGATCTAGATTAGGTGACCACCAGACTGGGAAATGTAATTGCCGAGACGGAAACAGGGGAAATTTTCTGGACAAAGAGAAAAGATCGTGCAGAAATAATTTCACCTGGGCGTAGTTTCCCCATTAGCTCACGTCAGCTTAAATGGGGATTTTCGTACAACACGTCAATGTGTGTGTGTGTGTGTGTGTGTGTGTGTGTGTGTGTGTGTGTGTGTGTGTGTGTGTGTGTGTGTGTGTGTGTGTGTGTGTGTGTGTGTGTGTGATCTCAAGCATATTTAACTCATAAAAAACGCAATTTTACTTCAAATCTTCTGATCACTAGAAGCCACTGCAAGCCACTATTACGCAATCTGCAGCGGTCTCGGGCCTAGCGGGGAAAGCCCACGCCTTGCGTAATAGTGGCTTCAAGTGGCGTGCAATCGCGTTCATTTGATCACTACAACGTTTGCCTAATTTGTCTGACGTCACTGCTAAAAGAGTCAAGATTAGGTGATCACCAGACTGAGAAATTTAACCGCCGAGACGGAAACAGGGGGGAAATTCCTGACAAAAGAGAGAGTATCGTGTGAAATTATTTCACATGGGCGTAGTTTCCTGTTTGGGCAATGCCAGCTTTGCACGGGGATTTTCAGTTACGGCTGTAAAAATGTTGATGGAATGTGCGGCAGGGTGGTTTGTAGGTGCTGTAACTGATTGAATGATTCATGAAGTCAGTTGAGAGGCCACTATCATGCCCGTTCATACTGGTGAGTTTACAATAATTCTGTGTCATGCATAATTATGATAGCAGATGTTTGTTTTGTTTTGTTTTGTTTTGTTTTTGTTTTATTTTGTTTTGTTGTTGTTGTTTTGTTTGTTAGTTGTTGTTGTTTTTTTTTTTTTGTTTTTTTTGGGGGGGGTGTGGTTGTTCCTTCGTTCATCATTTTCCCTTGTTTCTTTCTGTTTTGGTTTGGTTTGGTGTTGTGGTTGTTGTTGTTGCTGTTGTTGTTTTGCGGGGAGAGGAGGTGGGGATTTGGGGACTATCTTCTTCCACCGAACAAGTGCCCAGATTGTAAAACTGTATAGCATTACAATAACAACTAGAAGGGGGAAAAAAAAGACACAACATTGAAATTCTCGGCGCTTATTGCTCAGATAACCCGATAACGTCCGCGACATTCGTGTGCAAAAAGGCTGCAATAACTTGCATGGGTCGTTATCAAAATCCCGGATTCAAATAAACATGGAAACGGAGGTTGCTTACATCGCATCGGGGAGAGAGAGCGAGAGAGAGAGAGAGAGAGAGATGGGGAGGGGGGAGGGGGGTGAAGGGGACTGCAGAAAAGATGAGTAGGCACTGAGGCGTTTGGCGACAGATCCAAACAGGATGAGTATGACAAAAGCTGGCAGTGATAAGCGGTAACCAGCACGCCAGTCCTATCTTACGACCCAGCCTCTCTCTCTCTCTCTCTCTCTCTCTCACGCACGCACGCGTGCACCGGCGCGCGCGCGCGCACACACACACACACACACACACACACACACACACACACACACACACACACACACACACACACACACACACTGCTGTGATCGAAATTTACAATCAGATTATAATTGTGCACTTCTCTGTCCGACAACTTGGGGAGAGGAAAGTATGGTCACATACGTTGTACAGATCCTGTGAAGATGACGCACTAACATCGGCCCATGTTGTTTGTTTGTTTGTTTGTTTGTTTGTTTGTTTTGGGGGGTTGTTTTTTGTTTGTTTTGTGTTGTTTGTTTGTTTTTTGTTTGTTTTTTTTGTTTTGTTTATTTTTTTCAGTACTGAGGTTTCAGGCGTTGGGGTTGCGGGATGAGGGATTGGGTTGGGGTGCGGTGGGGTGGGGTGGGGGGTGAAGTGAGTGAGTGTGAGTGTATGTGTGTGTGGGGGGGGGGCGGGGGGTCACGACCCTCAAACACAGACTACACTAGCGAGCACAAGCCTCGACCAGGTGAGAAGAAAGAAGATTCAGTTGTTCATGCCGCTGTGGGCAGTGCTGTCGGACCCCAGGTAAAGACAGGTAAACACGAGGCTACAGGAGCATCAATCAAGACTGACCGCCGGCTAACACCACAGTTGTCTGTCAGTTTGTCGCATGTTTAGTACAACAAGCCGATTCTTCTGCGCGCTCTGACTGCTGCGCTTGTTTCAGAGAGACGATGATCATTCTCAGTGTGCAAACGGGCATGTGGCCGACTTAGAAGTCAGCTGCCGTGTGTGTGTGTGTGTGTGTGTGTGTGTGTGTGTGTGTGTGTGTGTGTGTGTGTGTGTGTGTGTGTGTGTGTGTGTGTGTGTGTGTGACGTCGATTAGTGTGACTTAGATTATCTTTGGGGTTTGAGAAGTCGCTGTTTTTTTAGGTCGTTTTGTTGTCGTTGTTGTTCTTGGGCGGTTATTGTTGTGAGTTTGATTTTTTGGTTGTTGTTGTTGCTGTTGTTGTTGCTGTTGTTGTTGTTGTTTTGGAAAAAGTACCCAGACGAAAAATCTGTTTGGGAGGGCCTAAAATTAATGAGCCGTCTCATATTTCATTTTCTCACACTCGATATGCAGTATGTAATATCGGGGGGACTTTACAGCGAGTTCTCTAAATGTGCGTTGCAATAAACATTAAAGAGTTAAATATAACTTACACCCACCCACCCCTTCCAGCTCCCATCTCCCAGCGCGCCGACCGCCAAACAACTACCCACCTCTTAACCCCCCACCCCCCTTTGCCACTCCCTTCCCCTCCCCACCCCCCTCCCTTCTCCAAGCCGATAAAAAAAAGAAAGAGAGAGAAAAAAAACTAGTGGTCTCTCATTTTCTTGGACTGCCGTCTGCCAAAAAATACGTAATCGGTGATGAGCTGGAAGGAAATCGTTCAGTTGGCAAGCAGTTTGGGTTTGCCTGACACGCCATACTTACGGTAGATCTGTGGCGAAAAATACGATTTGGCCCAGTAATTACCGCTACAAAGCTTTGTGATCTGTCCCGTCCACTCAGCATTGGACACTGCTCACGCAAGCTGCACTGACGACAGATGCGGTGAATGACGTAGGTTGTGTGTGTGTGTGTGTGTGTGTGTGTGTGTGTGTGTGTGTGTGTGTGTGTGTGTGTGTGTGTGTGTGACGGTGTGTGTGTAAGATAGAGAGAGAGAGGGGGGGGGTATTAGGTGTGTGTTTGGGAGTTTAACGTCCTTTTCATCCACGGTGGGTGATATCAAAGACATCGCAACGAGAAAAAAGGCCAGCACAAATATTTGGCCCCAGCCGGGATTCGAACTCACGGCCCGAGCACCGAAACCGAGTCCAACGGTCTACCATTCGGCTATCCCGGCTCCCCAGAGAGAGAGAGAGAGAGAGAGAGAGTTGCTTTGTCAGCTGTGGGTCACCTGTGTCGGTCCAAGTACGGCGATGCAAAGGGTTCGAAAACTGATTTGAAATCGTACATTTTGTGGGAGTAGCCATGGATAAATTAAGACAAAAGACACTGTCACCGCCTCTCACACCCTGGCTTCTGTCAACATAAGGCTAAACGCAGAACGAAAATCGAGGCGTTGTTTGTATAGTTGTTGTTGCTAATGATATTTTTGTCGTTGTTGTTATTGTTGTTGCTACAGTTGTTGCTGAAGTTGTTGGGATTCTCGAATGTTGGCACAATTTCTTCTCGCCATCACAGTTTCCCGAGACGTGACTTGGCCGAAGTCCTTCGACTTAGAGGACGAAAAGGGGAACAACCCCCAATGTCTGCGGACAGAGAGAGAGGGGGGACAACTGAACTATCCTCACACGTAAAAGGCAAACTCTGCTAGATCCCCCAGTTCCGCTACGCAAGGGATTCCCTTGTTTTCACAAGTGTCTGAGGTTGCATGCAGGGAGCATTCCATGCGGTTACTCCCCCTTGCTCGCCCTTTGTAGGGGCAGCAACCAGATCAAGGGAGAGCACAAGGTGAGATGAAGGAAGGTGAGTAAGACGCGGGCCAAATAACTAGTGTCCGGTGTGTGAGTATGAACCTGGGTCTGTTTGTTGCTCAGATGCCACAAACCCTGTTTGGGGAGAGAGAGAGGGGGGGGGGGGGGGGAAGGAGAGAGACAGATACAGAGGTCGGTGCTAGTTGGCTGTTTCTTTGTTTTGCGGCCATTTCCACCACAGACGGGTTACATGAAAGACGGGGCAACGAGAAAAAAAAGCCAGCCCAAAAGGGATTCGAATTCGAAATTATGACCCGAGTATTATTAGTCCAACGCCGCTTTACAAGTTCGACTATACTGACTGAGAGATTGAGAGAGAGCCGGAGAGAGAGAGAGAGAGGGGGGGGGGGACAAACTGATCAAGAATGTTATTTTATTTTACAAAGCTGAGAGTTACGAGCACTTGTCATTTCAACCATTTCAAAAACTTGCATTGCTCTTTTGCAGAAACGAATACAAAAACACCAGTCACTTCAGACAGACAGACAGACAGACACAAGAACAAGAACCTTTATTTTATTTTACAACGGTAAAAGTTACATGTGCATAGATCATTCCAAAAGCTTGCCGCCGTTGCTGCCCTACGAAAAAAAAAAAAGCTGCGTCGAGTCAAGCCGCGAGAGAGGGAGAGAGGTATGGAGGGGGGGGGGGAGGGGGGGGGGGGGCCAGAGTGCCCTACCTGGCTACTTGTCAGCAGTCACTTCCGGTGCAGCACAGGCGGCCGCCATATTGAGTGTCAGAGTTTATGTTTTCGTGCGGAATCATACATCCGTGTGGGATCTACGATAAATATTTTTGTGATAGCGGCAGGACTGTTTTGGTTTCAGTTTTATCAACAACACCCCGCAGATTGCAGAATATTATCGCCAGAAACTTGGCCTGTTCCGTCTGGGGGGCGAGTTTTATCAGTCATTGGCCATGAACTGAACTAAGCACGCCGGAGCAGAACATCTGGCGCAGTGCTCGACTGCAAGCGTTGTCAACTGTGGTTCACCTGTTCCTGAGTGGGTGGATGTTTTGGAGTTTAACTGACGTCCTTTTCCACCACGCATGACTGGTATCAAAAGACGAAACAACGAGAAAAGGCCAGCACAAATATTTGGCCCAAGCCGAGATTCGACTGAACTCACGACCCGAGCATTGAAAGTCCAACGCTCTACGGCCATTCGGCTATCCCGGCTCCCCTGATTTTGCTCAAGTCAAAGTTAAAGTCAAAGTCAAAAAACGTTTCTTCCTCAGTGTAGCCTCTTCCAGGGAGTGGAGGAAATACAGAAAATCAGAGCGAATATGAATGTTCTGAATATAGAAAACCACAACTGTACAAAGGACAAGATAAGGGTGGGGATGGGGGGGGGGTGCTTGGGGGTTTAACGTCCTTTTCCACCACAGACGGGTGATATCAAAGACGGGGCAACGATGAAAAATCCAGCACAAATATTTGGCCATAGCCTGGATACGAACTCACCACCCGAGCATTAGAAGTCCAACGCTCTACCATTTGGCCACCCCGGCTCCCCAAAGGGCAAGATAAAAAAACATAAAGAGTGTACAACACTGAAAAAAATAGTGCGCAAATTCAGGCGTTAACAACACACTTAGAGAGACAATGGTTATTTGCCAAAATACAAGTCTCGTATCACTTTACTGTTTTTGATAAACGTGTCTAGGTTTAGCGTTGTTTTCTTTAACATTTCCACGGACATCAATCAGCAAAAGTTTAAAAAATAAACCTGACACTGGTCTTCGACACTGAACTTCTTAACTCCTTACAGAAGGAGTGAGTTTTTGTTTTAGGCTTGACGCCGCTCCTTACAGAGAAGGGAGGGAAGGGGGAAGGACCATTTAAAAGATAGACAGATAACACACCCCTTCAGCTATTACGGCCCTGTCTGTACAAATTTGTGTTTCATTATTTAAAAGAGGTAAAATTTCAGGCCACCCTGGAAATACATACAGGATAAAATAAGCTCCAACCATATTTACTTAGGATAAAATCTACAACAATTTTAATGCTCGCTTAAATTAAATGTACTTCTTTTTATTATAATGTCTATATTGTCATAATTTATTGTGGGCATATCCGACTCATATGGCTAACGCGGATGACTACTCGCGTCTCGTAATGTGTCGTGAGATTTTTACCAAGAGAGTTGCATTTCTATAACAGATACATAACCCTCCTCTTCAGCTTGGTTGGTTGGTTGGTTAGCTGGGGTTTATCGTCCACGCCACAACGAGGTGATTGCAGACGGCCCTAAGGGGCTAGTTATGGGGGATGGGGATAGCTACCCTAACTGTACAGTCCAGCTGAACACTTTTCCAATCCAGTCAGACTGCCAGGTCGGCCACAGTTTATGTATCCTTGACTGTAATGGACAAGTTACACAAACAGATCCAGTTCACAGTCAGTGGAAGTGGGGCAACGTGAAAAGGCCTGTACAAATTTTGACCCTGTCGGGATTCGAACCCGGGACCTTTCGATCTCGAGTCCAACGCTCAAACCGTTGAGCCACCGACTCCCCCTCCTCTTCAGCATCTGACCCTTTATATAAATGTACTGCCGCTCGGTAAGGCAGTCTTCACAATTTACCCCTGAAGGGCACTGACCCCCAACGCAATGAAAATGTTGAGCTATTCACTGCAAGGTGATAATCACACGGTCAAGTCGACAGCATAATTGCCGGCGCCAAAGGGGCGCAACTACAGGTACCGAGAGGCGGGAACCAGGACAAGAAACGCGTTGAATAGAGGGCGGTGCGTCCATGCCTGTAATCCCGGAAATTATCGCCCCTAGTGTCTCCAACAGAGACGTCATCGCGGCCCCGCATGACGCGACAATTACGTCACATTCACGTGGGATTTTCGCCGTGGCGGTTGTGACTTGATAATGAGGGGTGTTTGAGGTAAATGCGGGAAGTGACTTTGTGTAGAACTATGAGTGTGCTGGATCTGATCATGGGTCATTTTCAACATACTTATCTACACTACGCACTTAAGTACTGGTGTACTCTGATTTATCAACAGCTGTGATACGCCCTGTTTCTTCATTTCATTGCTTACTCCATTGCCTCTTCTTCTTGTCTGGGAACCGTGATAGCCGAATGGTAGAGCGTTGGAGTTTCACTGCTGGGGTCGTGAGTTCGAATCCCGGCTGGGGCCAGATGTTTGTGCTGGCCTTTTCCTCGTTGCCACGTCTTTGATCTCACCCTTACGTGGTGGAACTCCCCCAAACCAACCCACCCCTCTTTTGTTTGTTTGTTTGGTTGATTGGTTGGTTGGTTGGTTGGTTTTTCTTTCTCACACCTGTTACAGTGTCAGAAATCATTTTGTTTGTTCCGTTTGTTGTGTTCGATCCTTCCTGTTTGGGGGATGCGTCTTGTTGTTGTTGTTGTTGTTGTTGTTAAAAGCTGTTGTTGTTGTCTGGTCTCGTTTGGATTAGTTTTATTAGGAGGTGGTGATGGCTATGTGATCCCTAGATGCTTTTTATCGACAACAATTTTTTTTATAAACGATGCTGGAAAAGAGAATTCTCTGCACGCACTAGGCAGGGAAAGCGAATTTTTCAACAAGTGTGTACAGATTACACCAGTGTCCCCAAGTCCATATCCTTGGCCGTGTCCAGGATTACATTCTCTCCCCTCTCCAGCCACCCGACAAAAACTGTACATCCCTTGTCCCCTTGTCCCCCTTGGGGCCCAACAGCCACCCAAGCGGACACCCTCCCAAAAGACCGAAGCATTGTACAAGCGTGGCCCACACAAAACTGTGCGTCGGTAGCGAAGGGGAAAATCACAATTCCGCCAAGCACGCGATTCGCAGGGTCGCGAATCAAGAATGTTTCGTTTCGCCCTCTGATTTTTCCGCCCATTGGAGTGCGAGCGAACAAACCCAGAATCGAGGGTGTCTGCGTGCAAATGTTTTCACCAATTGTTGGACAGCCAGCAGTCGCTTTTTAATATTCTTTCCAATGGGCAGGGGCCGAGATTTGGGCTTTGTGTGGCCGGGGTTATATTGCTTGGTTATAGGCATTCGGCTCGCTAGGTGTAAGTTTGGGCGGAGGGGAAGAGTTGGGCTATGAAGAGCTTGTGTGACTCAGAGGCTTTTACGGGATATTTTTATAATTATTGTGAGGGTAGATTATTGGTTTTGGGAGGTACGGTACAGCTGACGTGAAAAAGAGGTGTGTGTGTGTGTGTGTGTGTGTGTGTGTGTGTGTGTGTGTGTGTGTGTGTGTAAGTGAGAGAGAGACAGAGACAGAGAAACAGAGCAAACGAACTGAAAATGCCCATACACTTTTCAATTTTTAATCTGTCGTTCCGGCAAGAGAGAAGGGGAGAGAGAGAGAAAACTTTATTTTTCAACAGAAAAAAAATGGCCATACACTGGTCAATTTTTAATATGCCGTTGCTGCAAGAGAGAGAGAGAGAGAGAGAGAGCGGGGAGGGGGTCGGGGCATAGCTGGTTTTCAGAATTATGTTTGAACAACAGAAGAAGGTGTGGCAAAGCCATGGCAAATACTAGGCCTCTATCCCCTATATGAGTTTATTAACAGTTTATATGTTCTGTGTGACTGACTCAACTGAATCAAGACAGGCGTCAGTGAAATCATTGAAAAGACTGATGTTGCCAGTTCGTGTTTGTTCATGTGTAATGAAGAAATGGGTCAAGTCAGTGCATTGCCCGAATTTCACAACATTGAACAACAAAAGAAGAAACCGGAAGACTCAACATAGCTATACAGAATATACAGAATGGCTATATAAAACTATGTGCAAAACGTTACTGTCTACTTGATGTGTGTGTATGTGTGTGTGTGTGTGTGTGTGTGTGTGTGTGTGTGTGTGTGTGTGTGTGTGTGTGTGAGAGAGAGAGAGAGAGAGAGACGGGGGGGGGGGGGGGTAGGAGAAGGTGGTGGGAACGGAAATGGACGAAAAAGAAAAAGTAACTGCCGTGAGCTGGAAATGTTAGTAGTCATACAGCTTGCGGAGTGAAAAAACACGAACGAAACATTTCAAGCCACTGATTAGAAATGTATGAGAGAAAGAGAGACAGGGGGGGGGGGGAGGGCCAGTGGGTGTTTGGGAGTTTAACGTCCTTTTCCACCACATATGGGGGGAGAGAGAGACAGAGAGAGAGACAGAGAGAGAGACAGAGGGAAAGAGAAATGGCCCCACATGACAATAAATTAACGCATCTGCCTAATGGACCAAAGCAATTAGCACCAGGACAGGCAGCAAGTACAAACATGAGAGCAACGCACCGGCCGCAAACTCGCCGTCAAACACAGCGCATGCGCCGTCCGCATGCGCAGTCAACCAGCCGTGACGCACGCGCATTCAAGCCTCGTTTGGGACTGATTGTCCGCAATATTATTGCACCCAACGACTCAGGGCTGTGCTGCTCTTTCAAAGAGCCCGGTACGCGATAGATTTTTTTTTTCTCTCCAAGATCGGTCGACTGTGTCACGTTGCAAACAGACCACGTTGTGAATGAAGGCTTTTGATGGGGTTTTCAGTTGCAGCCTTGATTTCTTTCCTCTGAAACGATAGGTTCTGTGTGTGTGTTCCTTTAGAACACTCTTCCAAAAACATAAGGCATATAGATTCGGTCCCCCACCTTTAAAACTGCAGAGTAAAAACACACATGTTCTCAGCCCGGCAGCAGTAATGAGGGATTGACAGAACTTGGTGAATTTTAAAGCGTTTCTAGGGTGTCACTGATGCGCAGCGTTATGTGTAATAGGATCATGTAATTTTCTGTGAAATCCGTTATCTGTATTGTGTAGCCTGCCACAGTCACATCCGGGCACATCACTGCGTCTTTTCCGCAGCGATCACAAATTTGCCTAGTCCCGAAACCAGTGTTTAGGCAAAGCTCTTCTTCTAGCTGAAGAACCACTTGAAACATTTCTCCTGTGTGTAGGTGTGCTGCTCGATCGTTGGGTCTTCAGGACAGTTTTATTGATTTCTCTTCTCTCTGTTTTGTCTTGTCGTGTCTCGCTCAGTGATTCAACGCTCGTCGCCCCAAACCGTGTCGCAGCAACGACTCTTACACAAAGCACGTGCATGCGAGATGGCGTAACTTCTGCGTCGGTGATCTGACCAAAAACAGTTCTCGTGTCTTTTAATGTTTCACTCTGTATGCAAACTGGGTGTATACGTTAAAACTTAACAGTTTTTAATAGTAATGCCCAGATAAGCTGTGATGTACCGGCCCCCGTAGTGTAGTGGTTAGCACTTCGGACCATGGACCGGGAGACCTGGGTGTGAGTCCCAGCCGAGGCAAGCGGGATTTTTCCTACCTAGGTCGGCTCCTGCTCAAAGCGGGTGTGCTGTGGGCCCAATGGGGAGGCTGTTGCCACATAGCCGAGACTCACCCACTTCACGGGTGCTTCCCTTGGTATGACACGTCTTTTGATGTGGATGATTACACAGCCGGCACCGGGGATGCCGTAGTTCCCGGGCCTGGTTAACGCCAGGATATTTATGACAGGAAGCGTGGTATGCGGTCCTGTCCAGCAGTCCCAAACCACACGGACCTCCATACCATCATCTTTATATCCATCATCATGCATAATAAGAATTGCCCCAGCTTCTGAGACCTCCGTGGATTCCACCCATGACCAGGGAGGAACACCACTGGAGCTGGCGAAGAGCTGAGGCAAAAAAAAAAAAAAAAAAAGCTCCAATGTTATGTACACTACGATGATTGACAGCTGGCATGGAAACTGATCACTACTGACACGGATGAATGATTAATCTGTTTCTGACTGAGCACTCGGTGTCCGCTTCATTTGATCTTTGGTATTTCTGAACAGCCGATGGCCTCAAAAGGTGGCACAGTGCGACGGTATTGACTGCCTTCATTGATTGAGTCCTGAATGTAAATCGGGTCATCTGAACTCCTCAATCGGGACTCCGAAATTACTGGATGTTTCGGTGAACAAATTCGTGTTGTTTGGTTGCTTTATGTTTATAATTTTGTTCCAGTGTATTAACTAGTACCCGATGTAACAAATCATAATATGATCTAGTACTAAGCCTGTGTGTGTGTGTGTGTGTGTGTGTGTGTGTGTGTGTGTGTGTGTGTGTGTGTGTGTGTGTGTGTGTGTGTGTGCTCCAAAACCTTTCCAGGATTCTTTCCTTTTGTTTTATGGCTTAAGTTATGCTTGTTTTATCATTGCTATATTTCCGTATAAAGGGATTGTATCCGAATATATCTGTAGCAACATCAACTTCTCAACGCTATCAGCCTATCATTTTGTCTTATCTGATTTCAAGCGGCCACAATATTACACTCCAGGCTATCTTAAAAACACGACAAGGAGAGAGTGCGAAGAGCTCTGTGAGAGAGAGAGTGTGTGTGTGTGTGTGTGTGTGTGTGTGTGTGTGTGTGTGTGTGTGTGTGTGTGTGTGTGTGTGTGTGTATAAAGGGGAAAGGGGAGGGGGGGGATAGCTAGAGTTCACACACTTGACCGTGGGAGGGAGATATTACGAACAGCTAAAGCAATAATCCGTTTAACTGTCTAATATAGCCTGGGGCACAAATGATACACACGGAGATATAGTACGTGGGATCATTAAACCCTGGCGTGCCTTCGCTGTGAAGCATTCGGTACATTTTTTTTCATTAAAACAGGGATGGACAGAGTACACAAACGAAACCAGACGATCTAAATTGCTGTCCGACCTATGTACAGGATAAGACAATGTGTGTTCTTTCGGATGTTATGAGTAATAATAAGTGGATTCATCATCTCTTAAGAGCCCGAACATGTCCACGATATGGTAAGACTGGTTAAAAAGAACAAGCCACTGAAAACCAGTAGGAGCCACTTCAAGCCACTATTACGTTAGGCGTGCGCCTTCCCCGATACCGCTGCAGATTACATAATAGTGGCTTGAAGTGGCTCCAAAGCACCAGAGTGAGTATCAGGGTGAAGGTTTGCACATAAAGAAGCGCTCAGCGGCAGCAGGCTTTCGCTGCTTCGTCCTTCAGCCTTGCGGTGACATGAGCACTTCAGAAGAGGTGGATATGTTCCAAAAGTAAGGACAGGTGAAAGGCTCTTCAAAGTCCCCCGTTTGTAGGCTACCCCCAAAGTAGCACGCCCACAGTCCCGGTAACATTTACAGGGATTTACAGGACAGAAGCAGTGTAAAACCACACACAGGGATTTACAGGACAGAAGCAGTGTAAAACCACACACGGGGATTTACAGGACAGAAGCAGTGTAAAACCACACACAGGGATTTACAGGACAGAAGCAGTGTAAAACCACACACAGGGATTTACAGGACAGAAGCAGTGTAAAACCACACACAGGGATTTACAGGACAGAAGCAGTGTAAAACCACACACAGGGATTTACAGGACAGAAGCAGTGTAAAACCACACACAGTATATGCACCATGTAGATGTGGCACGAATGTGCAAATGACTGATCAGCCTTCACGTCAGTCGGCAAACCTGATTCATCAACTAGATCAACATGTCACCACGTAAGCGCTTTGATCCGTGAGCACACGACGACCACCACCACCCCCACTCCTCGCCCACCCCACTACCCCCCCCCCCTTTCCCACCCCCAACCCACGCCCAGATCATCGGTGCACGGTAATTACTCATCGCTAGACACTAATCATAATTAAGTTTAATTACTGACACATGTAACGAATTGAAAACGGTGTCTGGGGAGACATAAAACCTAAGAAGATCTACCATCATCTAGAGAAAAAAAAGAAAAAAAAACCCTAAGCGCCTGTCAAACCCATAGCGCTTACGTCCTTTTTCTCAAGTGACAGGTAGAGGTGATCGAGCTATATATGCTTAGTCGTATACATCAGCCTCAGTTTGGAGAAATAAACTGCGGAAAGTTTGATGATGTTTCTTACCTTCCGGCCGTGGACTGGTGTCATTCAGATGAAGTTATTGCAATTTTCCCACAGCCATGAGTCAGTTTGATGGCAGAAAAGTCCACTGCGTATTTTTGTGGCCTGAAAAAAAGGAAAGATCATAAGTTTGCGTCAGAACATGATCTTGTCGCCATGCATGTCTCTGTATCCCACAGACAAACAACCAATCAAATCTTTGGGCTGCATACTGTTTCGCAAGACTGCGTGACGTTTTGTAATTTCTCTTTCAGTAACAAATGTTTCCGTCGACTGAACTGAACGGAACTGCACGAAACTTCCAATGCTGGCTCGCAGTGAAAATTGTGACTAAAGACGAATGGATACAAACAGGTGGTCTGTTCCCCTTTGGGGCCTCGGAATGTCATCATGAGGTGAAAGCGGGGAGCGGAGGGAAGGTTAGGGCTAGACAGTGACGGTACTGCTAATGCCGGTGGGTGCCGTGCGAGCGTTGGTTTAAACAAGTTTATTGCAATACGGTTTGTTCAAAGTAAATAAACAATTTCTGAGCATGAACAAGCTAGGCTTATAATAATGCTCAGGGGTCAACAAACAAGTGCATGTTAACGGTATTGCAATGGCGGTAATTATAGTAAATTAGAGCTGAGAGAGAGAGAGGAGGGGGGGGGGGTCTAAGTGTACTTTTTAAAAAAAATCTCCGCTGGGCTGCGCTAGGCTCTGTCAAGGAAGTAACGTATAACTAAAACGCGTTCGTGCGTGCGTGCGTGTGTTTCTGTCTGTGTCTCTTTCTGTCTCTGAATCTCTGTGTCCCTGTCTGTCAGTCTGTCTATCTGTGTCTCTGTCGATTGTGTTGTTGTTTCTTTGGTTTGTTTGTTTTTTAACCTCATATGTTCACAAAGTGTAAAACACACACTGGAGCAGATCAAGAAAAAACATGCGTCATTTTCAGCACAGGCTATGTTCCGTATGCTCTAGTTACTCGTTTTCCAACCGACCACGCCAACACGCCCAAGAGAGCAGAGAAGAGCCAGCGAGCATATTATACGTGTCTATCTTATCGCCCTCCGCGGGTCAGTGCTTGCCGTGGTCTCCACGCATTAAATTAATAGACCGATGATTATCTTTATCACTCGAGCCACCCCGCTACGCACAGGGCCGTCATTGCGGGTAGCCTTAGCCACCCGATAGCGCAACTTTCGGGAGCGCGCCGCCATTAGTACTGACGAGTGACTGTTAAGATTGCGGACAAAGATTTCCAAGATTTAAACGTTCGCGAATCTGACTTTGGGGATTTGCAACGGGAAAAGGCCTTGTCGGCGGACTTGCCGGTAAATTTTACCGTCATGCGTAAGTGCCCTGGATGTCATAGGGGCTTGGGCCATTTTTCTACAGGACGGAATTGCCACGAGACATATCGTGAGGATTGTAGATCTTGACAAGGTTTTTCCAAGTTCGATTTAAATGTTTGCGCTTCTAATACGAGGCGCTGGGGTTGGTGTTTTGTTCCGTGGTTGATATATTACGAGGGGCCCACTGCTGAGTGCAGGAACATTATTTGCTCGTCAAACAGCATAAATAACAATACGCGTAGATTTACGTGCGGGGAGATAAACGAGTAAATCCACGGCGATTTACTGGCAAGGTGCGCGTGGGAGATAAATGACAAACCTTAACTCTTAAATGCCCATGCAAAAATCGCATTAAATCACTAGAAGCCACTTGAAGTCACTATTACGCAATCTGCAGCGGTCTCGCGCCTAGCGGGGAAGGCCCACGTCTTGCGTAATAGTGGCTTGAAGTGGCTCCTACTGGTGTACAGTGGCTTGTTTTTTTTAACATTTAGTGGGCACGGGGTGGTCGGTCTTGGGCTCTTAAGAGATATTTTATTTTACAGCTGTGTGAAAGATTTTGGCCGACAGATACACTTCAACGTTGTCGTTAATAAACTGCAGGAGTCAGTGGTGTATATTGAGATATAATAAACCTTTCTGCTGAAGTGATAAATGTGGTGTCCTATGGATTTTTTTCAAACCTGCCGTTGCAAATTATGATGCTGTCTGTCCTGAACACACACACACACACACACACACACACACACACACACACACACACACACACACACCTGTTTTAGTTGCATCACACATCCACTAAGCCCCCCCCCCACCCACCTCCAACACTCCTCCCTCCACCCCCCCCCCCCCCTCCCACCCCCCACGCGTCACATCACGAAGCTGTCACCCAATGGTAAATGGAACACAATGTCACTGTCACACAGGTTTGGTGACATTCTGATAAACGCCCTCCCAAAATGCATGCACAAGTTTCTCTAGTCTCTCACTCCAAGTATTTGACTCTGCCCTGACTCGGACAAGTATAGAGCTGTATACTTTCTTTTTTTCCCAGCTTGAGTTCTGCCCCAGATCCAACAACTGACACGATTATGAAGTTTCTGGAAGGACGGTATCATAGTGAACTGCTCCTACAAACGACAATATGATTCAAAACGTGTCACACAAACACACACAGTTGTTAAAGATGCATCCTGCAGGTTTTTTTAAGCTCACAGACCGACCTTAGGCTTATAACGGTGACAAGAACATGATACAATGTAGATGTGTGGGAAATATGAACCATTTTGGGTCTGTCGTTGCTAAGATATGAACCAAAACATGCGCCTGTTGCCCACTTCACTAGTTAGTGAAGTGACGCGTTATTATGAAACAGACCGTAAATACGGCCAAACGACCGTCTCAGTGCAACTCGCACGTGGTCGCTAGCGACATGACAAGTTTACAAAACTCTAAAATACACTTTGAGAGGACCACAGTTGAGTCAGTGGCAGCATCTGTGTGAAATATGTTTTTGGCACGGTAGGAGTTGCTCATCCTGCTAGATGCCACTTTATGTTGTCCACTTAAAAGGAAGTCAAGCATAACATCTGCACTATTACACAATCTGTATTCTCAGACATGGAAAGAAAGTATGGTATGGTATGGTATGGTATGGTATGGTATGGTTATACCTCCTTTGCGCACATGTGCATTTTTTCTACAAAGCTCAAGGCGCCGCAGGGCTGGAGGACAAAACAGTAAAAGCTGCTCCTAAGCGCTTCTTTACGTGCAAACCGCCACTCTGCTATCAAGTTAATTTGGTGCGTGCGAAAACTGTGTGTATATCTAAATAATAATAAAAATCAAGCAAAGCAAATTACTGTAAGCTGCCCTGAGTAATTAAAAAATATTAGCCTTTTCTCTGAACACACGATTTCACGAGCGTCTCGAACAAAATTGATATTTTTGTCAGTGCCCCGTATCTCCGCTGGCAGTCCTACAGGCCCGTGGGCAGAATTCAAACGGCAAACGAAATCACGCGACCCGGGGAAGAGCTGATGGCGACCAATAATTACATACTGATCGCTGACGCGGAGATTACACTGTTTCTGTGCAAACATGTGTCGCTGGCGGGCGCTGTACTTGTACACACACCCGCCGGCAGGTGAAACCGGCCAAGTCCTCGGTTGTGACTGCAATCTATGTGAGACTGACGAATTACTAACTAATATGAACCCTGCCCTGAACGATGGCTGGAGATATAAATACCGTTTATTAGTAGCGTAAAGGTCATTAATTTCACTGGCATGCAGATAAGTTTGGTCACGATATTTTTGACTGTGCGTAATCTCGGGGAGGGGGGGGGGGGGGGGTCTATTGGATTGTTGTTGTTGGTGTTTGTTTGTTTGTTTGTTTGTTTTGGCTTATTTTGTTTTGTTCCTTGTTTGTGTGTTTGTTTTTGTTTTTGTTTTGTTGTATTTTTGTTTTGTTGTAGTTTTATTGGTTTGGTTGTTGTTGTTGTTGTTGTTGTTGTTGTTGTTTTCTTGCTGGCTTTTACCGTAGGCCTTGTTGCCCCGTCTCTGATATCACCCTTATGTAAATGATATCGCCCTTATGTAAATGATATCACCCTTATGTAAATGAAGAGGAAGTTAAACCCACAACCACTAATTACAAATCCTAGGAGTAATGAAGTAATATTAAACTCTTGGGGCCTGATGCACAGAAAGACACTTTGCTGTAAGTCCAAGACTAGCTGGACTAACTGAAATTGAAATTGAAAAAAAAAATTAAACGGTGGAAGTTTTGGTCTTGTGACCAATTTTCAAACTGCTGAGACTAAAGGAACAGTGCGAGATGCATAAGCAAATACTAAGGTAAATTTACGACTATTTCGTAACTAACTATTTCGGGACTAAACCGTAATACACGCTGATAGTAGTTTCTATGTAATAATTAAGATTCAATTTAGAGCTCAGTCTCAGGCTTGCCTGGTCTCTTTTCTCTTTTCAACGGTTGATGTCTTGTAGTGTAGCAAGGACAGATAGTAAGAAAGACCTGTGCGTTTATTATCTCATCCTTGAAAAATAAAGTTTCAGTCAGTCAGTCAGTCAGTCAGTCATGCATCAGACCTCAGTTCAGACGCGTCGTCGTGCTGGACATGTGAACAAACTGATTTCATTTGTCCTCTCACCTCAGGGGAATAGAAATATTAAAAATAAAAAATAAAAAAACTGGCCTAAAAAACAGGTATACGCTGAAACAGAAACGAGTAAAACCCTTCCCATAATGCATTTCTGCCCACAAATAATGACAACAAAAAAACTATTTTTAAAAAATTCGTCATTTCGAAACGTGCTCACTGCTTGACTAAAGGCATTCACTGAGATGCAGACACTCTTTGTGCAGCAACCTTGACTGGATACCTGTGCATGCACACCGCTCCCCTCATGCAGAAACCAGTCATTAATCAGCATTAACAGCTTTTGTATGCGTGTTCAGTCATGCGAATCGAGATCAAACCCACACCGCTATCACGCGAGGACCAGTCGACTTTAAATACGGATATTCCAAGATTACTAGTCCTCAATGAAGACAACTGTCTGTCTGTCTGTCTGTCTGTCTGTCTTCTTCTTCTTTCCCTTTTTTCCTCCTTTTTCGCTATTTTGCGCATTACCCTCGAAAATGGCATCTTAATGATACGTAGAGCTCCAAATGCGAAACACCGACGTGTGCTGGCCGCGTGAACGACCCTAGGCTCTGCTGGTAAAAGAGTGACAGCAAATCTACAACACACGCCTTGCCATTCACTCCACGCTTAGCTCTCTGTCGGCAGATTGCCAGTCTGTGAGATTCTGAAACTGTGCATGCTTCTAAACAGGGTGGGGTGGGTGGGTGTTTGGGGGTTTAACGTCCTTTTCCACCACATACGGGGGATATCAAAGACGGGACAACGATGAAGAAGCCAGCACAAATAATTATTTGGTCCCAACCGGGATACGCACTCACGACCCGAGCATTAGAAGTCCAACGCTCTACCATTCGGCCACTCCGGCGCCCCGCGTCTAAACAGTACGATGGTAGATACTTCAGGCGTAACGACACATTTCGGAAAATGGGCCTTTAAGCTTGGTGTCTGATCAGATGAAGAAAGCAAACAAAGCATGTGTTGGAAGGCAGTATTTATACGGCCCTCGTTAGGGTGCATGGAGCGCACGTTTAATAATTGATCGTCACATCAAAGCCAGCATCACTGGCTGCACTTCCAGCTTGGCTGGCCACACAGTGCCAGACAGTGCCACACAGTGCCACACAGTGCCAGACAGTGCCACACAGTGCCAGACAGTGCCACACAGTGCCAGACAGTGCCACACAGTGCCAGACAAGCAAGGATGGAAGTGTAGGCTACGTTTAACACATTTCGTGTCGCGCACGAGGGGGAGCCGGGGTGGCCGAATGGTAGGGCGTTGGACTTCTAATGCTCGGGTCGTGAGTTCGTATCCCGGCTGGGGCCAGATATTTGTGCTGGTTTTTTCATCGTTGCCCCGTCTTTGATATCACCCGTATGTGGTGGAGAAGGACGTTAACCCCCCCCCCCCCTCACACACACACACACACACACACACACACACACACACACACACACACACATACACACACACACACACACACACACACACACACACACACCGCACGAGTATCCCAAGTTTTGGACTCTTTTCCGGTGTTGGCCCTGTATGGGAAAATCAGGCAAGATGAACGGTTCCTTGACGGCTTTTACTGCAGCAAACACGAGTATAATCACAGTGCGACACTCCCACTAAGCCAAATTTAAATCCATCCATGAATTAATTATGATGTTTTGAGGGAGGCCAGTGGTGCACAACCCTAAAATGACTTGGTAGGGATTGAGTTAATGGTTTATTTGGCTGGCTGGTTGTTGGATCTGGTTTCGTTGGGTTTGGTTGTTTTTGTTGTTTTGTTGGGGGTTTTTGTTTGTTGTTGTTGTTGTTCATTGTTATTTCTTTGTTTGTCATACTTGTTTGTTTGTTTGTTTGTTTGTTTTTGTTTTTCCCTTTCCGACTTTGAGATTTCCCAACTGAGCAGCTGTCAGTGAGTATGGCCACATAGCTAATCATGAACCGGTTAAAATGACCATCCTTCTTGCAGTACGATAAATATTATCGCTCGCAAACAGCGTGTCTGACAATGAGGGAGTCAGGCAACACACACTGCTAACAGAACCTTTACTTTCACGTCAAAACTTCCACCGTTATAACATAAAGTTTCATGCATGCATGTTGAAAATGTGAAAAAGAGAATTTAAAAAAAAAAACATAAAGTTTCATTGATTCACTGAGAAAAAGACGGCCCCACTTGCCACCTGTTCTCACGTCAGTCGTCTAGTTGGAGTACCTGCGCAGGTCCACGACATGGCCTACACGTAATCTGTCACTGCTACCGTCATTACAGTGTCGCTTTGGACATGGGTCGATCCGCCCCCCACCCATTACAACGGAACCTTGACCCTATTGTGCAGTGTCCGAGGGGGTCGGGCACACCCCTATCGTTTTCCTCTGGGCCCCCGGGCAGAGGGCGTGGCGGCCACTTTCTGGCCTGCTGTGTGTCCACCTCTGTGACATAGAGAGACAGAGAGACAGACAGAATGGGGCCTTGTTGCGCTGGGTTTCTTGGGTCAAGACAATACCGTTGTGCTCTGACAGTAGTGGTGAAAATTCTTTTCCTGTTACTGTTTCCATTTTGAGTTTCTGACAAGTTTTGGAGCGCATATAATAATAATAATAATGAGAATTTCTTGGCACCCAACCTCCTGCTAGAGCTCTGGGAGCCTTACAATAACAGAACATTACATGCGTTACAATAGTCATACAATACATTCTTACAAAGAAAATGATCATGATGATGGTGAAAAACCGATTCAGTCTTTCTACGTCGCTTTACACACAGAGAGAGAGAGAGAGAGCGCTACACGCCTTTTTTTCTGTTTCATGAATTATATTTAATTATGCCAGCGTGTATATGACTTGCTCTGTACAACTGCACCTTCCGGTCAAGTTAGATATTTTTTTCTGAGATCGATTTTACACACACGCGACGTGCTGTTCCAGGCCACTCTGAATGATACCACCCGTCTTGTATCCAAGGGGAAAAACACTTGGAAAGGAAAGAAAATAAAGAAGAAAAATAATAGAGAAGAACAAAAGAAAAAAAAAAAGGAAAAAGGAGAAAATGAGAAGAAAAGATGTGCAGAAAGAAGGAAGAAAAATTATAATCCAATGCACATTAATTTTCTTGTGAATGTAGAAAAAAAATAAACGAAGGCAAATAAATATCTGAATTGTGAAGTTGGCACATCTGCTCTCTACGTACATAAATTGTGTGTCAGCGGGCCGAGGTAAAGCAAGCCTTTAGAGACAGAAGCCCAAGATGGCGCAGGACTGTACTATCTCGTGTTCCAATATTGTTCCAGCTCTAATAAATTAGGCACAGGGGTCCACAGCACAAGAAAAGCCGTCCCCTTTCACGCACGCTAAAAGCAACATGAAGTAGTGTGGCAAACCAGCCCTCTTCAAACTGAGCGGCCCCCTTGCTTTCAGCTGGCGACAGATATCAGAATAGCAAAGTTGCATGTAAAAATCTTTGCTCATCCCGGTCGCTTTGTCCAGCGAGTGTTGACTCAGACGAGCGGCCCGCGGTCTGCCGTGTTTTCTTTGCAGGTTTGTGCGGTGCCTGCCCCAAAGCAAAGCACGTGCAACTTAAACACGGCTCGACCCCAGCGTTGGGCGGTCCATGGTCCGTAGCAACAGGCCCGCAACTCTCTGGGCGACGATGGGGAGGAAATGTGTGATACTAGTACTTGGCAAAGATGTTGCTTCCGCTGAATTGGTTTAAACGGGCTAGTCCTATCTTTGCTAAGTCAACTTATGTTTTGGAACAGTTTTGCTCATGAGTGTGACTGTACGCTCGAAATACTCTATCTCGATGATTAGTACAGCTCTTAATGCGATACAGTGTTGCACGAGCGGTCGAACATTCAAGTTCTACGACTGTTGTCACACTGCTTGAGTTCTGAGTGTAGTCACCGCGGGACACACAAATTGCAACCACCACCTCTCACACGCCTAACAAAGACACTTCCATCGAAATCCTGGCTGCACGGAGTCCCCAGCATCTGCATGCCCCGTGCGTCTCCGTTCTGTAGTGGAGTTCACAAGACTCCCAAAGGGCTAGACCAACAAAAGCCATGTATTCATGTAAACTTTGGGGTGTGAAAAAGCAGCACTGGGCCCCTCAAAAAAAAAAAAATCGCCCCTCCGCGCGTGTGATACTGAATCGATGCTACCCTTCGTTTACTGTGTCCTTCCCTCTGCGTGTGTACTTTTTCCGTGGCTTGCCGAGAGAAACGGGAGAAGATATGTGTATATACAGTCGTGTTCCTCTGTGTAAGTCTCCATTTTGGAGTCCACTCCCCATGTTAGGCCAAGGAAAAAAATGCTTCCAGTTTTCCCTGCAGAGCCTGTTGTATCGCGTGGATCCGTGACATATTCGTTTTGTTGTTGTTGTTTTTGCTGTTTTGTTTTGTTTTGTTTTGTTTTGGTTGAAAAAAAGAAAAACGAGGAGCTGACGCAAGGACCATCACTAGTGACATAATAATTACTCCCCTCAGCCCCTGTCCCTCTCAGCTGGGCAGCTAAAGCAGTAGTTTACAGTAAGACTGCCCCGTTGGAAAAGCCAAAAACCATATCAATGCTATTATGCCATTTTACTATTTTCTTTGATGATGAAAATCGACAAATCTCTCTCTCTCTCTCTCTCTCTCTCTCTCTCTCTCTCTCTCTCTCTCTCTCTCTCTCTCACGCGCGCGCGCGTCAAGGACAGACAGTAAGAGAGACCTGTGCGTCTATGTTCTCATCCTTGGAAAATAAAGTTTCAGTCAGTCAGTCAGTCAGTCTCTCTCTCTCTCTCTCTCTCTCTCTCTCTCTCTCTCAGCTTCTTCTTCTCTGGTTGTGTTTTTTTCCCTTTTTATGTTGTTTCCATAGTAATGGAAACAACATAATAGGACGGGCTAAAATTTCCACGTTCATAGGCAAGCATCTGTGGTACAAACGCACGTCACTGCCGATCTCCCGCAGAGACGATTATGCAAGTGTAACTCTGACAATGACGTAAGAAAACCTGCGTCATCGATGCTGGCATGTATGCTGTTCCGAACGCGCTTCTCCTCCTCACTGAGTGCCGTCTGTGCGGATGTGTGTGCGTGTGTGAATTGTGTCCGGGCCCGTTTCTTCGAAGATACTTAACCGAATGGCTTCAAATTTGGGGTATCCAAATTTATCAAAATGTTACATTAGACGATTCAAGCGTGTGATGATTGCTTAAGTGATTTGGGAGTTATCGCCCTTTTGAGACAAGTTGGTTGTCTTTCGTGTACAGGCGTAATATTTATTTAAATCACTCAATTTTTTGGCAGTAGATAGCTTGAATACGGACTCTGAATTGACTCACTACTAGAAAATGGTCGCTCTTATAGTTTTCATGTAAACCGAGCCTGAGTTGACATTGCATGTGAACCCAGTTCAGATGCCTATTTCTCCGAAAATACTAAACCGATCGATTTCAAATTTGGGGTTTCTAAATGAATCAAGATTGTTGAATAGAAGGCCCGATCCAGGTACGATTGCACACATGATTTGCGAGTTATCGCCCTTTTCAAAAAAAGTGGCTTTCTGGCGTTTAAAGGCGTAATATTTACCTAAACCACTCCATTTTTGGGACATAGATAGCATGAATACGGACTCTCAACTGAGTGAATTTTGGAGGTTGTCGCTTTTATACTTTTGGCGTAAACCGTACCTGATGAAAGTGCTGGTGAACACACTTTAGATCTCAAAATCGCTCCTACTATACATAGATAATGAGCCTGGGGTGCCATAAAAAATATACAAAAAAATTAGAAAAATTCACTGCAGCCGTTGTCGTCAGTTAACTCGAAAATTTGTACTCGAAGCACATTTCCTTTACACAAGCCACACGCCTCACAAACATCGCAGAAAAGGCACACGCGCACTGACGCAAAACTGTATCAGCGTCAGTTTGCCGACGTCATGTTTGATTGACGTGGGGGTGTGTCGTCACTTTTCGGAAGTTCTCTATTTGTAGACGGGGAAAGCGGGAGTTTCATTGATGTAGTGAGCTTTGTTTTTCCCACTGACTCTCACTCAATAGCATAGCAGAGTGAGAGAACACCACATAGGTCTCAATGGAGCACATGCACAAACGCGGCTCGCGCAAGTCTGCGTGCGTGCGTGCGTGCGTGCGTGCGCGCGCGCGTATGTCTGTGTGTGTCTGTGTGCGCGCGCGCGCAGCAGACATAACACATAGTGAAAAAACGTTCGCCGCGCAGACTTGTCTGTTAAACACATTGAGCCGGTATAAATTCGATCTTTACACTGCGCAGCAGCAACACTTCAATTTTCATGGGGCTGCTTTCATTGCAAGAATTGTATCCGAGTCAAAGTTATTACAAATAAAAGCGACACAAAAGGGACAGAAACCACTTAACTTTGACAAAGGACGGCACAGGTCGACGTTTCGGCTTACGCCTTCTTCAGGACATAAACAAATGGGACATAACTTCAACAAACAAGCAAAAGGTAACTCTGCGGACGTACTGACATACACGGCGCGAAAAAAAAAAAAAAAAAAAAAAAAAAAAAAAAAAAAAAAGGGTGGGCGAGAAAAGGACCAGAAAAAAATAGCAAAATTATCACAACACCCATCCTTAGGTGACAGAAGACCATGGACTGTGTGTGAAAAAAAAAAAAAAAAAAATGTTGGGCAGAAAAGAACAAAAAAGAATAGTGAAAATTAGCAATCACAACACCCATCCTTTGGTGACAAGGACCATGGATTGTGTGTGAAAAAAGTTCAGAGGGTTATGTTACGGCTTTTCGTTCAAACCACCCGGGGCCTGACTTCCCAGGCGCTGAATAATGTGCGACTCCATGTCGCGTCTGTCTGTGGCGTCACCGTGCATAAGCCACAGGCCAGTTACTGTCATGTTTAAGATGGAGTGGCCTGCAGAATTGAAATGCACGGCAACGGGTTTTATTCTGTTGTGTCTGGTGTCGGCGATATGTTCAGCAAAGCGTGTTGCCAGGCTACGTCCAGTTTCCCCAACATACAGTTTGTGACATGCGGTACAGATGATGGCGTATATGAGGTTTGTACTGTCGCATGTGAAGTGGCGTTTGGTGGTCATTTTTCCTTTGGGGCCCTTGACAGAAGTCACTGTTGAGACATGACAGCAGGTTTTGCAATTTTGTTTTTTGCATGGAGTTGTACCAGGGGGTAGGGGTTGGTGGGGCCTGACATTGGCGCGAACCAGAAGGTCTCGCAAGTTGGTGTCCCTCTTGTATGCAACAAGAGGTGGGGTGTGGAAGGTCTGTCCAACTGTGCAACTCTTCGACAGAATGTGCCAGTTGGACATGATGATACGTTGGACTGACAGATTATGGGGGAATTATGATGCTAAGCCCGGCACTGGCGTACGCCAAAACCGTGTTCTGCAAAACAAAGACAGCAAGCCACCTGGCCTTTCTCCGAACATGTGTAAGAGATGATATAGTTCCCAAAGGCTTCCAGTTGACTCATCACCCTTCAGACCACTCCAACCAAAGGCTCGCTTCTATCACAAACCGCATATTGCACAAAACTAGCTTTCAAATTATCAAGTCCCACATCCGTGACCTTCACCAGAAGATACTAAATTTAGACAAGCAACTCATCCAAGTAAAGAATCAAATCTCACAGGTGTGTGACTACACTACTGCCCTTTTAATCAAACGTATAGTCTCCACGCATAACCAACTGCTTTATCAGCAACTGCAATACACAAAACAAAAAAAGTTACATTTCCTTTCACAACACAAGAAACCTGACCATACCTCCTGTATGTCTAAACAAGAGGACAGTTCTTCCGTTCTTGTTCGATGCATCCCTGATACTTTAACCATCACTGATCATGAGAAGTCGGTTCTAGGTAAGGGCCTGAAATTTGTGCCCCTTAAACCTACCACTAACAAATATGAAACAGTTCACCAGTGTGAGCGGTTTTTCCGTACCCTCCGCTGGATGGCCTGTCTAGGGGGAGTGCCTCGCAAGCCAGACGACTCACAGGAGGATATTTTCACTAAACTTTTCAAATCTCCTCCTAGACGAGAGCCCCCACACGGCAAATTCAGCGACGTGGAACTTTACATCTCCAAATGTCACAAAGAAGTCCTGAACCTAAAACATAAACCCCTCCTCAAATCAAACCTCACCAAAGAGGAACTCGCTGCGCTACGGTCCCTGCAGAAGAGAACTGACATTGTAATCAAACCTGCTGATAAGGGCGGAGCAGTCGTCGTCTGGGACCGTTCCCTGTACCTCCAAGAAGCACACCGTCAGTTTTCTGATCCTGACTCATACGCTGCCCTTCCCGCTCCTACGTTACCTGCAGACCAAAAAACAGGTCTCAACAACGGTCCTCCATTCGATCAAGAAAGATGAACTGCCCAAGACAGCAAAACTCCTAATTAACAACAACATTAAACAACCAAAATTCTATCTGCTTCCAAAGATACATAAAGCCAACTCCCCAGGTCGCCCTATCGTCTCCGCCTGCAGCTGCCCTACGGAAAACATCTCACAATATCTTGATTATATCCTGCAACCCTTCGTCCAAAACCTGCCAACCTACGTCAAAGATACCAACCACGCCCTACAGATTATTGACACCATCAGTTTCAGTCCCACCCTGCTCTTCACTGTAGACGTCACTGCGCTATACACATGCATTCCACACACCGATGGGCTCAAAGCTCTAGAGTTCTTCTTGAACAAACGTCAAGTCAAAAACCCTCCAACCCATACCCTCCTCCGCCTGGCAGAACTGGTCCTCACCTTGAACACATTTGAGTTCAATGGTGAGATATTCTCACAGATCAGCGGTGTTGCCATGGGCACGAAAATGGGCCCATCCTACGCCTGCCTCTTCATGGGGTACCTGGAGTATAGAATGCAGTCTTTGTACACAGGCCCGGTCCCTGAGCTGTACAAGAGATATATTGACGACGGGTTTGGAGCGACCTCTCTTTCCGAAGAACAACTCCTGGAATACATCGATTTCTTGCGAAACTTCCACCCAGCCATCAAATACACGTACGCCATCTCAGCGACTGCAGTCAACTTCCTTGACATCTCCGTAAATCTTCAAAACGGTTCACTCTCCACCTCAGTGCACTACAAGCCTACAGACTCACATGCATACCTGCATTACGATTCATCACACAGTCCTGCCACTAAACACAGTCTCCCATATTCACAGTTCCTTCGCCTTAAGAGGCTTTGTTCAGATTTAGAGGATTTTCAAGAACGTTCAGTTGAAATGTCGCAGTTCTTTATAAAGAGGGGCTATCCCCAAACCACCATTGATGCAGCCCTTTTGAAAGTCACAACACACCACCATCCTAACACCTCTTCAAATACAGTTGCCCAGGAACGTCCGGTTTTCTCCATTCCATTTCACCCCCATAATCTGTCAGTCCAACGTATCATCATGTCCAACTGGCACATTCTGTCGAAGAGTTGCACAGTTGGACAGACCTTCCACACCCCACCTCTTGTTGCATACAAGAGGGACACCAACTTGCGAGACCTTCTGGTTCGCGCCAATGTCAGGCCCCACCAACCCCTACCCCCTGGTACAACTCCATGCAAAAAACAAAATTGCAAAACCTGCTGTCATGTCTCAACAGTGACTTCTGTCAAGGGCCCCAAAGGAAAAATGACCACCAAACGCCACTTCACATGCGACAGTACAAACCTCATATACGCCATCATCTGTACCGCATGTCACAAACTGTATGTTGGGGAAACTGGACGTAGCCTGGCAACACGCTTTGCTGAACATATCGCCGACACCAGACACAACAGAATAAAACCCGTTGCCGTGCATTTCAATTCTGCAGGCCACTCCATCTTAAACATGACAGTAACTGGCCTGTGGCTTATGCACGGTGACGCCACAGACAGACGCGACATGGAGTCGCACATTATTCAGCGCCTGGGAAGTCAGGCCCCGGGTGGTTTGAACGAAAAGCCGTAACATAACCCTCTGAACTTTTTTCACACACAATCCATGGTCCTTGTCACCAAAGGATGGGTGTTGTGATTGCTAATTTTCACTATTCTTTTTTGTTCTTTTCTGCCCAACATTTTTTTTTTTTTTTTTTTTTCACACACAGTCCATGGTCTTCTGTCACCTAAGGATGGGTGTTGTGATAATTTTGCTATTTTTTTCTGGTCCTTTTCTCGCCCACCCTTTTTTTTTTTTTTTTTTTTTTTTTTTTTTTTTTTTTTTCGCGCCGTGTATGTCAGTACGTCCGCAGAGTTACCTTTTGCTTGTTTGTTGAAGTTATGTCCCATTTGTTTATGTCCTGAAGAAGGCGTAAGCCGAAACGTCGACCTGTGCCGTCCTTTGTCAAAGTTAAGTGGTTTCTGTCCCTTTTGTGTCGCTTTTATTTGCTTAACTTGTAACCACTTCGCAGTCATTACCGTTTCCGTTTCAAAGTTATTACGTCAAATGTATTATGCGTCATCCCAATGAGGAAAACGTCATAGATTTCAAAGAAAACAACTTGACGTCTCTCTTCCAAAACCAAGATTGGTCTGACAAGCCCGGTCAGTTGTTTCCATTCAAAGAGAGAGAGAGAGAGAGAGAGAGTGTAGTGTGTGTGTGTGGTGTGTGTGTGTGTGTGTGTGTGTGTGTGTGTGTGTGTGTGTGTGTGTGTGTGTCCTCCCGAATACATGGCATTACAAAAGAACGACCGTGACGACAGCAGGTGATTAAATGGAAACAACATATTGGGCTGGCCAGTGGCCATCTTGTTTTGTTATTTTACGACACGTCTGTGCTTTGTTATAAGGTGAGAGAGACCCTGTGAGGAAGTTGAATGACCCCACGCACGACGAGGTCAGCTGGTGTGAAGATCTCCAGACTTTACTTTTATCCCTTTCAACTGTTACTTTTGCTACGCTGTGAATGAGATGCTATACTGGTGGCTGTGATGTGAGTTTCCTCAAAAGCCTCATCCTCCACGCTTCATTTTCGGGTGCTTGAGACGGTTCAGCGGCGTTTGAAGAGCTCCAAAATCATTGCTCGAACTTGTGGTGATATACAGTATTTGTCAGTTATAATATCGTAACTTCCGCTAAACCGGTTTATCTCTACCAAATTTTATGACTGGTGTTGTCTTGTGTATTTATTGTCTCCCCCCCCCCCTTCCCCCCACCCCCACCCCCCTTAATTTTGTTTTGTTTCATGTTGTTTTGATTGAGGTATTCACGTAAAACACAGTTGACGCGAAAGACATACACACAATCCACATGTAAAAACTACAGCATCACAGTGCACACACGTTTTCAAATTTAACAAGTATCTTCGTTCTTGCTAGACGTCTTATATGCTAAATATTTGTCACTGCAATTACATCGTCTGCCAAGGACATAGACTGTGACAATACTCCAGTGCCCCCCCCCCCCCCCCCCGGTCCCCTCAACACACACACAACACACACACACACACACACACACACACACACACATACACACACACACACACACACACACACACACACTGTGACAAACAGTACCTTCACTCTCTCACCCTAATCTGTCCTCCACTCCCTCTTTTCATCATCATACGTTTCCATTCCCTACATAGTTCGTACTCATTCATCACTGATCAAGGCTGAAGACATCATTTTCATTGCGAGCTAGCATACAAAGTTCAGTTCAGTTCGAACGGTTGAAGTATTCGATGAGTACATAAATAGTGATACTGTCATTACACACACACACACACACACACACACACACACACACACACACACACACACACACACACTGTTTCATAACTATCAACCAACCTTCCTCCAACTACCTACATCCCACAGGTGACTCTATCAGCATGTACACTACATGATACCCACCCACCCATCCTTTTTTTCTGGGCGGAAACGCCCGATTACGGGTACCGAAGCACAAGAAGGGTCAGCACTGAACAGGGGGCTATAACTACCCTTCTAATGACACGGTTTGGACATCCAGTGGAGCGTGACGGGGTACTGTAAGGGAGGACAAAGCCGGTACCGTCACGGTATCCACACCTGCATCGGACCGCCGCCTCCAAGACAGACGGAGCGGAAGACGAGGGCATCAGAGCGAGTTGTTATTGTCGGGAAGGCTAGTGTGGTGAGAAGCAGGGCAGGGGGAAAGGGGTTGATGTTAAGGGTGGGGTGGGGATGGGGGTGGGGAGGGGTGGTGGTGGTGGACAGGAGGAGGATACCTGTGTGTAACCTGTCTTTGATGATGTCAAGGTTCAGGTGAGTGTGAAGCCAGACGGGGCGAGCAAGAACAACAACACTGTGCGTGACTCACTTCTGGCAAATGCACTGACATGACCGACCTGGCAGTGTGACTGGATTTAATAGTGTTCAGCTTGACTGTTCAAGTAGGGTAGCTTCCCTCACCCATTCGTAACCGGTCCATTAGGATCGTATCCAATCACATCAGTCTTGTGGCGTGGGACATTAAGACCAACTGACCAGCGCATTCGGGAACCATTTTCCTTCAACATGTGCTAGACAAGCGCATTATTTTTTTTTAAACTAAAACGTTTAAGGCATCCCCTCCTTGAAAGACAAAAAAGTGCCCCAAGCACTGGACTTTTCAAAACTGAAGACGTATTCGTCACTATTAGAAAAAGATGAATTTTCTTTTCTTTTTTCAGTAACACAGAGCGTGCTGTGTTCCTTATACTACCCCACTCATCCTAGCTGCACATTCGCCCAGCTCATTTCAACACATGGATTATATTAACAATCCCACTGCACCTCCAGATGTTGCCATTTTCTTAGCGTGCACCCGAGTAGAAATGCATCCTTGAAAACCTCACACGATCAAACTCGCTTAGACGCTGCGCAACATATTGCAGCATATTGCAGTTTATCTGGCCAAGCGTGGCAAGCTTGCGTTTCTGTCGCTATACAAACCACTGACAGCCATCCAGTGTGTCATGATTTATCGGGCATTGTTCCACCCTGGTGTGGCAAGACTGTGCCCAAACACTCCCCCCGTAAACACCTACGGGTGCTACTCAGTATGGCGGATAGTGTTTCCGGTGTAACATGCCAGATGAACTCCGCTCCGTGAATGACATTTCCAGCCTTACGGACAGGTTCCACGGTAGTCCAGGCGTCCTTCACCTTTACTCGAGGAGGTGCCGATCAGGGATGCCCAGACTAGTTCCATGGTTAAAGGTCTGCGATCTCAACATAAAGTCACAAACAGCATGAATTCTGGATTGTGTTGTTTGTTTGTTTGTTTGTTTGTTTGTTTATTTTGTTTTGTTTTTAAACTACCCGATTGTGCAAAATGCACAGTCAACTCCGTCACAGTTACACAATTTTCAGCGTCCATGAAACCTCTATACAAGCCAAGGGCAGCCTGATTTCACAGCTCAGTTCGCGGTTTGACACTGAGCGAGAAAGAGAGCGGTGGCTAGTCTTCTCGTACAGCACACAACACCCGCTACACGCTGTAGCGATGTGTCTCGCTCACTGACCAAAAGCACAATGACGTCACTGCAAACTCACACTCTGGTTTTATAAGGGTCCCCGAAGCGCTGAAAGGTCTACAACTGTGACAGAGTTGGCTGCATTATGCACAGTCGCAGGAGGTATTGTTACAAAAAAAAAACCCCGCAATGTTCGCGGTTTTTGTTGAGATTGCAGACCAGTAAGAAATCATGGGTTTTTGTTTCTTCCGAACTTTTGCTTCTGTTCTGTCGTGTCTTACTTCCGTTTAGGATCATTCTAAAGCTCAGGTATTTCCCATTTCCTCTGCATGTATGCAAAATTTGAATTGAATATTTATGTTGTGATGACGTCATTATTTTAGTCTAGCCCTAACCCTACCATTGCAAAATAACTGGGTTTGTAGTTCTCGTCCCCCGATGAATACTATTCACGGTTTGTCTTTACAATTGCAAAACTAAGATTCAGAATAAGGAAAAGAAGAAATCACACACAAACATTAACATCATACTGAATTGAATGAGATGCACATTTACGAAAGCAGCAGCACAGACAAAATCTCCCCGCCATCGTGGCTGGAGCCCGTGCACCGGTAACTGTATCTCCCCTGCAGCTCGGCTGACAGGTACCCTCGCTATCTGGGGAGATCAGCCGTTCTGGGATATGGGGAGAAAAGATGTGGGCAGTGAAGCAGAAAGCGTTGAAGCATTTTCAGGAGGTATTACCCGTGACCGTTGTCGACAATAGCAGCGTTTAAAAGTCCATTATGGTTGCGTGCAGAAGATTATGACTGTGTACATGTGCATTCCGGTCAAATTATAAACTGCATGTATGCAGGGGAAGACTTGCCTGCTTTAAAGTTCAGACATTGTTTAAAAGTGACTGATATAACCATGCTTTTTCATCGTTGCCCCCGTATTTGATATCACCCTATTTGGTGGAAAAGGACGTTAAAACCCCCAAACTCCCACCCACCCACTCTGCATGTATGCCAAATTTGAATTGAATATTTATAATGTGATGACGTCATTATTTTCGTCTAACCCTAACCCTACCCTTGCAAAAAGAAAAACGAAACAAAAACATGTATGATCAAAGCATAGAAAAATCTGAGTTACGTAGTATGGGATGTGCAGTGATTACCTGGTACCAACTTAAAGAGTGGGGGGTGAGTGTTTGGGAGTTTAACGTCCTATTCCACCACGTAAGGATGATATCAAAGACGGGGCAACAAGAAAAAAGGCCAGCACAAATATTTGAAGACGTTCGTTTGATTCGTAGGTGCATATCTGCAGGGAAAGTAGTCTTTTTTGAACACTCAGCCATCTTTGAAAAGTCACATGACAATCCAAAAGTAAAAGAGCCAATTTGGAAGACGTTAATTTACATTATGTGTATTCGGGTCCAATTTTGATTATCGGGTGCACGCGAGGAAAATTTGTCTGTTTTAACGATGAACGATATTTGAAAAGTCACACAATTATAGATGGTCAATTTTGAAGAAGTTAATTCATGTTTCTGAAGATGAAAGACGCAACTAGGACTCCGGACATGTCAGTCATGTTTCAGTTTTAATAAGCTTGATGAGAATTAATTAGGCATTAATCAGTCGCTAATTTATGTTTCACTATTATCTTTCCCATATTACAGTTCACGTCCAGGAAAGGGAGTGTGTTGAAAATTCAACAATGATTTTATTCCTTTTTTTCTTTTTCTTTTCTTTTTATCAGGAGGGGGGGGGATGCACCCCTCTTTATTTAATTTGCATTCACTCGGGGTTGCTGTCTGTGCATTTTTCTGCCCTGTAAAGGATTAGCAATTCCACCAACCATCTCCTGCTGGGAAAAACAGTGGTGAGGTATTTCCCCCACTGGTTCTTTATTTGCGCACATCGCAAGGCACACTTCATTCGACAACGTGCATTTCCGGGATGCCTAAAGTCTCCGGCGGTGTTTAGGGTAAACGTGTGTAAATGCTGAAACCCTATCATGCATACCGAGCCCTGGCAAAGGGAAGGAGGCAAAAGGAGGCTGGCGAGGGAGGAGGGTTGGGGTGAGAGTTGAAAACAAAAGAAAACGAAACAAAAACATGTATGATCAAAGCATAGAAAAATCTGAGTTATGTAGTATGGGATGTGCAGTGATTACCTGGTACCAACTTAAAGAGTGGGGGTGAGTGTTTGGAAGTTTAACGTCCTATTCCACCACGTAAGGGTGATATCAAAGACGGGGGCAACAAGAAAAAGGCCAGCACAAATATTTGGCCCAAGCCGGGATTCGAACTCGCAATCCGAGCACTGAGAGTCCAACGCTCTACCATTCGGCTACCTCAGCTCCCCTGGTACCAACCAAAAACACAACAACAACAAAAACAACAACAACAACAAAACAGCGATTAGGAAAAAAAAAAGCATTTGTGTGCATTGTCATGATGTTTCTGGGTATGAATATGTGATGGCATCTCTCAAAAGGGGAACGAGAGTCCCTCAGCCACTTTTAAGAAAATCGAAAAAAAAAAAATGATGGGGGCGGGGGGGGGGGGGGGGGAGATTTGAACGACTTCGAGGTTTTTGTTCTTGCGGGTCCTTAACAACTAACACCACTTCTGTGAAATTTTCAAAGCTGAATGTAGCTTACAAACAGCCCATAATCACCCCTTGTCCCCCCTTCTATAGGAGCCCGGGGATCACATGTGTTGTGTTGTGTTGTGTTGTGTTGTGTTGTGTTGTGTTGTGTTGTGTTGTGTTGTGTTGTATCCTGTCCTATTCTGTATTCTCTTGCATACCATTACACTGAAATGTACTAGATTTCACTGTACTGTGGTAGGCTGTGTTGTATTGTACTGTAAGATCTTGCACCAGTATACATGACAGTGTGTGGCATCGCGCTCTACACATGACCTCCCTCTCCAGTCCCCAACACCAACAGAATACAACAAGAACTATAACAAAATATTGCCAGATAAACACCCTTTTCTCAACCGCTCTGACGTGTACGCTTTCAGAGAGACTACTCTTTGCCTCTGGAAATTTTCAAATCAAACTGTTGTCGTTGCTGTAGCTGTTGATGCTGATGTTTTATTTTTGTTTTGTTTTGGTTATTTGTTGTTGTTTGTTTGATTGATTGGTTGGTTGTGTTTTGTTTTGATTATTTTTGTTTTGGTGTTGTTTGTTTGTTCGTTCGTTTGTTTAACTGTTTGTGTTTTGTTTAATTGTTTGTGGGGTTTTTTGTTTTTTGTTTGTTTGTTGTTGTTGTTGTTGTTTTTTTGGGGGGGGGAGTTTGTTTGTTTGTTTGTTGTTGTTGGTGGTGTTGTTTTGTTTTGTTTTATTTTGTTTTGTTTTTTGTTTTGTTTTTGTTTTTTGTTTGTTTTTTGTTTTTGTTTTTGGGGGTGGGTTTTGTTTCGTTTTGTTTTGTTTTGTTGTGTTTCGTTTTGCGTGTTTTGTTTCGGATTTGTGGTTGGGTGTTTCTCTGAATTTCTGATTCCCTTCGCCTTCTGCTTGAAGCAGTTTAGTTTTTCCATCACATCCTCTGTCTACCAGATCGGTCCGACACAAACCTTTGAGTACTGTAAACACGCTCAAAACACCCAAAGCCACGACAGGGAAAAACAAAACATGTGTGTGTCGTTTCAATTACCACAAGCCGGGTCACACTGTGGGAAATATCAAGAACCAACACCTGTACCAGATACAATTTCTGTTTCTCCAAACTGTTACACCGCATGTACAGGTGAGATACAATTACATGCTGACTGCACATAGCACAATAATGCCTCCAACGTTTGAAAAACACACACATGCAGTAGAATTTTACCATGCTCTTTAGAGGGGTTTCAAAGAAGGAGGGAGGGAGGGTTTAACGTCCTTTTCACCATGCAAGAGTTGACACCAACGACGTGGGCAAACGAGATAAAATCCAACATAAAGTTCTGGCACCCATTCGGGAATCGAACCCAAGACCAGAGCGCTGACAGTCCAACGCTGTACCACTGCCAGCTCGGCTGTCCCAGGTCTGTCACATGGTGAAGACCAAGTCATCTGCAGAAACCTAGTAACGATTCCTGACAATGTAACGCCACTCTTGATGACTGCACTACGGCAGAAGAGAGCTTCAATCTTACCTGAATCAGGCGAACGAAGTCAGACACACCAGTGGAGGCACAGACAATTGGAGGCCTGACTGACTCTAGTTCAGGAAACGTTGCTCAAAGATGATCACTCCAAAAATGTAGCGGGTCACACGTATCCAAGGAAAAAAACACTATCGGCTGCACCCTCTGAAAATGAGGACGATAGTTTGGATGGCCACGGTACAGCAGCCGATACCACCACTGTGGAGCTACGACAAGCACAGAAAGCGGCTTTTTACGTGCTACTTTGGTCGCTCCGACTAAAGCTATCGTACAGGCACTACGAAGGTGTAGGCCAGGCACTGCGACACATCCGAATTACTAGCACAATGTGTCCACTGGGGCTAACAGACAGTTTCGGCTATTCAGCTATCAATACGTAACGCTTCTGATTCACACAGTCCCCGAACCACATACGCGTACACACACACTGTACCTTATCCAGGTAAAACCACTGCAGAGGTAGAACTGAAACAGCGTTGTCACCTGGCTTGCTGTATCGTCGCCGAGGCTATGTGTGTGTGGGGGAAGCCCAGAAAACGGTCGATACCAACAACGGCCAAGCCAGCTGACACGCGCAGAGGGGGTAGAGTGCAGCAGACGACACCGCAAAGCTTTATCGATTTTTCCCGCCGCCGGTTGAGTGGCTGTCAGTCGAGGTTGAGCGCCCGGGGGGCGGGGCTTGCGGTTCTCAGGGGCCGGACCGGGTCTTGTCGGGTGTATGGCGATGCAACAATTGTGCACACGAACGTGCTTCTTGTCCTCTTCTGTACTTCCGTGTGTTGGCATGGTGATTTCGTTGTGACTGGCCATAACTATATGGGCACGAATGTTCTGGAGGTAGGATAGTTGCGTCACAGTGCTAGACGTTTTACAGTGTTCAAACCAATTCAAATCAATTCAAAATAGTTAATAAGTGATTTTTGTGTGTGTGTGTCTGTGTGTGTGTCTGACCATATATGGGCACGAATGTTCTGGAGGTAGGATAGTTGTTTCAAAATCGTCACAGTTCTAGATTTTTCACAGTGTTCAAACCAATTCAAATCAATTCAAAATAGTTAATAAGTGTTTTTTTTTTTGTGACTGACCATATATTGGAACGAATGTTTTGGAGGTAGGAAACGTGTTCAAAATCGTCACAGTGCCAAACTGTTGTCGGACAATAAAGTATTTTTTAATTTGAATTTGAATTCTTCAAACCAGTTCAATTCCTTTCAGTTAAATTCTGTCTAATTCCATTCTATTCCATTCAATTTAATTCAGAATACTTCATTTATCCTGCAGACCAATTAAGGGCCAATTCAGACGAATAAAATTAATTTACAAGGAAGAATTGAGACGTATACATGAGGTGGTTGTGCAATTAGATTAGACGGAAAATACGTCAATACTTGTCACTGAAACTAAACTGTAAATTCATACAAGCTGACTTTTTTTTATTTATGACGAGAATAAAGGAGACTGATATCACCAGCTTCTTGACAAACTACAACATTGGGTAACCATGTGTGTGTGTGTGTGTGTGTGTGTGTGTGTGTGTGTGTGCGTGCGTGTGTCTGTCTGTCTGTCTGTCTGTCTGTCTGTCTGTCTGTGATTCAGCAGGAGAGAGGTTAGATTATGATTATCTTAAGTTATGCGTATTCAATTTTATGTTATTAATTCTTATTAATTGTCATTATTGATTAAGGTTTACCATGTTTTGTTGGTCTTATGTTTTGTATGTCATGTTTCTTATGTGATGTAGTGTAATTTTGGGTAAAAGCAATTTGGGCAAAAGCAATTTCCAATTATCTATTCAATAAAAGATTATGCGGCTTTATCCTTATGCAAATTACTGACGTGCGTGTTATCACTATGTTTGTTCTAGGAACACTTTCAGAATGTAATTTGTAACAAGGCAAATTTCCCATTGGAAATGATAAAGGGTATTTTATATTGTCTTATCTCCACAGATAGTTGTTAATTGTACTTTAAGACAATTGAAAATTAACTGGACACTTTCAGAATGTAATTTAAGGTAACAAGGCGAATTTCCCATTGGAAATTATATTTTATATTGTTTTAGCTCTACAGATAGTTATGAACTGTATTTTAAGAAAATTGAAAATATTCAAGTATCCATAGTTAAACATTATTCATACAGTATTTTATACAGAAGTCCTAATTCCAGGGGCCTTGTGCTTTGCTGTACGTGTTTACAGATTGCATCTACCCTTTTGTTTGTGATGTCTACCACACAACAATTTCTCTTTTGGAACTGTAAAGATCAGATGAATACCGCGGTTGCCGGTTACGCAGAGTCGGGTGCTCTCCATCGCCGGAGACGCAAACGGTCCCCCCATGATGTGGGCTATGCATGCGATGGCGAGCAACGTGAGCGTTTCGACCGGCAAAGTTGTTCGCGATAAAATTAAATCAATGAAAGTTCCTGAACTGAAAAAAATATCTGAAAGACAGGGGCGTGCGTTTTAGTGGCTACACAAAAGCGCAGCTTATCACTTTAGCCCTTGAAGCAGATCGGCAGTCGCTTCAACTGAGAGACTCGGTCTTGCCACGAGGAGAATTCTGCCTTCGAATCGCTTTTATCCACAAATTTCTGAGTCTCGGCTCTGAAACTTTGAAGGAAAGGGCTCAAACTGAACGATCTCACCATTAGGTAAGACCATCTCTGGGAATTTCTCCAGCTTATCTGATTTTCTCGAGCCATTTTGGCAGCCGATCGCAATGCAGTGGTAGTGCGGCATCGTGTGTGACTCGAGCAGCCCACACGCCGAGTCTATCAAGCCCAGTCTCGGTCCAAAACCGCGCACGTTCACGCATGTTCGCGCGCTATAACGAGAATCGGCAACAGCAGTATTGAATTATTATCATAGTGATTTAATCTGGAGAAACTCCCAACCATAAGCCAAGATATTATCGTCATTATTATCTATCTCAGAACGTACCGGCCAAAATGGACAAACAGTGTGCTTTGTGAGGTGTCAATCATTACTGTGATGCTGTCCTGTCTGGGTGTTGTCTTGGGGTACATCTATAGACTCTGCCACTCACATAAGCATTATGATTTTCATTACTAAAATTCGATCAATTAAAAAAAATGTTAAAAAGCAAACAATTAATAACAGTAACTTAGTGTAACACGCATCTTAAAGCAAAAGTTAAGTTGAAACTGTGGGTGTTCTGAATAGCTTTTGACTGATGCATGTTCGTACATCGATATATTCCACTGTCATTCGTCTAAAACACATTCTCAACGGCTTTCCAAACAAGCTTTTGAATACTTTACAATGTAAACTGGTCTTCGGCATTTTCTTCATTTTCTCTCCATGTGTTTATTTTTCATCAGTATTTTTCAATCAACAAGTTAATGACAGAAAAAATATCTTACAAAGTGTGAAAGAAACGTTTCTCTTCTTCAGTCAGTGTACACGAACAGAAAAAGGTGGTCTGAATGGCAAATCCACAGAAAGGCATTTTTTTCAGAAAGGAAAAACATAAGCACTAAGGTTTCAGAAGTTAAAAAGAAAATAAAAGTGTATGTCATAGGATCTAAGCAAGTTAATTACAGAAAAATATGTTATAAAGTATGAAAAACCAATTTTTCTCTTCTTCAGCACGAATAGAAAATATGGTGATCTGAATGGTAAACACACAGAAAGGCATTTTTCGGGAAGAGAAAAAAAAACATACGGACTAAGGCGACAGAAGTTATAAAATAAAGTGTGTGTATCATAGGATCTAAAGAAATCGGGAAAAAGGGGGAAAAACATTCACACCGCGCAGAAATGGTGCATGGTATACATTGCGGTAGGGTGATCTACGCGCAACATAAACATCAGGCTTCCTGTGGCAACTAGCGGCCTGTGTGTTACTGTCAGAACTCTCCGTGCTTTGGTCCCCAGGGGTCTGATGCAGGGCGACAGACTTGGGTGTACGTGTGAGACCAGCTTGACCAAATGGAGACTGAAAGATTAGTACGAGATGCATAGGGGCAAATTAGAGCACGTCTACGACTATTCTGCTACATTCATTAATGTGCGCTGATGATAGCCCCGACATAATAATTATAATACTAGAGCAAAGTCTCGGACAAGTTTAGCCTCGTCTCATGCATCAGATCATGTTCTCTGATAGTAATGGCCAGATGACGGTCCGGAGGGTTGGTTGGATGGCTGGATGGTTGGTTGGTTGGTTGGTTGGTTGGTTGGTTGGTTGGTTTCTGCATCTACTGTTCAGGGGATTATTACAGGTAGCACTTAACAGTTATCCCATTGAAAATAAGTAGACACCCGGTCTATGTTTTTCTTCTTGTTTTGGGGTGATGGAGATGGGGGGAAAAGGGAGAGGTATAAAGGGTCGGGTGTACAGGGGAGGAGGGGGGGGGACCAAGTCTAGGATGAGGACGGGACAGACCAGTCGATCAACGTCAACGTTTAATATATAAGGTTTTTTGTGTTTTTTTTTTAAACGCCAACGTTTTCACCGAGCTTCTTTTTTTAATTTTCAGTCCTAATCCATCGCCTCATTTTACGGCAGTACATAAATCCTGACACTACAGCCACAGGCAATGGTTGTGTCCTCTCCAGACCACCGTATCGTGTATCAGGGACGTCTGACTGGTGTGAAGGACAAGTGCTTGAACTTTCCAAACCCTTCACTCCACATTCAGCACAACCACACCTCCGCTGGGCCTCCGCAAGGCATGGGCTTTTTGTCCTGTTTGGCTTCTGCCCAATGCCCAGTGCCCAGTGTCTAGTTGCTGACGCGATTACTAGTATGGAGGTTCGTGTGGAGGACTGTTTTATCGAGGTTGTTGTTGTTGTTGTTGTTGTTGTTTGCTGTCCCAGCTTTTCGCCAGCTCCAGGGGTGTTCCTCACAGGTCATGGATGGAATTCACGGAGGGCTCGGAAGCTGGGGCAATATTTCATTGTGCATGAAATGATGATGGAAATGAGGATGATGGTAGAATGATGCTATGGAGGTCCGTGTGGCTTGGGACTGCGGGACAGGGCCGCACTCCACTCTTCTTGTCCTAAATACCCATGCGTTAACCAGGCCCGGGAGCTATAAAGTCGCACCCGTGAAATGGGTGAGTTTCGGCTGTGTGGCGACAGCCTCCTCACTGGGCCTATAGCACACCCGCTCTGGGTAAGAGCCGACCTAGGTAGGAAAAATCCCGCTTGCCTCGGCTGGGACTCGAAACCGGTGTCGTAGAATATTTCGGAACCAGGATAAATCGGAACCGGTTCCCCAAAATCCTAGGATACTTCGGAACCATTCCCATTTATCCCGCACCTGGCAGACAACATTCATGTGGGCTAGTGACCTTCTAGACGGTTCCGAAATGTGCTGGTGGTTTTCAAATATCCTGTCACTAGAGCCAGGATAAATCGGAATGGTTCCGAAAAATCCTGACACCAGGGCCAGGATAAATCGGAATGGTTCCGAAAAATCCTGACACCAGGGCCAGGATAAATCGGAATGGTTCCCATTCGTCCGGTTCCGAAATAGTCTCCCGGTCTATGGTCCAAAGTGCTAACCACTACACTACGGGGGCAGGTTATGGTGGTTCTTGGTGGAATAGTGGCCACCAAAGCGAAAGGTCGAGGTACAAAACCCACTTATCTCAGACAAGGACAGCACAAGTCGACGTTGCGGTAGATACCTTATTCAGGACGAACAATAACAAATGGGACACAACTCTAACAAATAAAGGACAACTCTTGCCACACGCATATACACGCACGTAATTGTCGTCATTATCATTATTATTATTATTATTATTGATTTTATTTTTATTATCATTATTATTATTGTTATTAAACCCCCAGACACCTACCCATCTTTCGGTAAAACATACCAAAAAAAAAAAATACTTTAGGCCCTGGGCACAAGTTGAACCGGGAAAAGAAATCACGCCTCTCCCAGGGAATTGTTGCCCCTATTGTTCGAAATGCAAATGAGTTGCATGTGCAATAAGTTAAGTTCTGGACGAGTCTCAGGAACGGAGAGCGTGTTAAGCCGCTCACCTTGTAAAAGTCCTGGTGACGGGGAGGCGGGGTGACGCTACGTGTACTGTTGCTGAGAAAGAGAGTCGTAAAGGTGTCCGTGCTGGTGTGAGATTTCTCAGCAGACAATTCGCGCTGTTTTCGTTGTCAGAGTCGCGTCCCCTGGCTGAAAAACTGTAAAACTCTACAGAAAGTAATGCTCCGTGGTTTTCGAGGTTCTTGGGTGTCAGTGTGCATGGGGTTAACGTACATCAATGTCTGTAGTTCATGTACAAACACACATTCAAAAAACAGTTCTGTCCGAACTTCAACTCTCCAAAGGAACGAATGTTATGTTGCTTTCGAGGTTCTTGGATGTCAGTATGAACTGATGCGAATAACGTACATCAACTTTCCCTTAACTCCTAAAAGCCCAAGACCGACCACCGCCTTCGCCTTAAATGATAAGACTGGTTGAAAAGAACAAGCCACTGAACACCAGTAGGAGCCACCTCAAGCCACTATTACGCAAGGCGTGGGCCTTCCTGCTGGGCGCGAGACGACTGCAGATTGCGTAATAGTGGCTTCAAGTGGCTTCTAGTGATCAGAAGATTTCAAGTAAAAATGCATGGGCTTGCGCTGGCTTTCAAGAGTTACACATGTAGAAACACACATTCAAAAACAATTCTGTCCCAACTTCAGCTAAAGAAAAAAAAAAGTTGCGTTCCCGCGAGACTTACACTTCAGGGCCCGTATGTAAAACTCGAGGTTACGGGCCCAAACTAGGACAAAAGAAACCCCAAAACAAAATTAAATTTAAAAAAGGAACCGAAGAAAGAAAGACAAAAATCCTGTAACGGCATAGGCGGGGAGCCGGGGTGGCCGAAAGGTAGAACGTTGGACTTCTAATGCTCGGGTCGTGAGTTCGTATCCCGGCTGGGGTCAAATATTTGTGCTGGCTTTTTCATCGTTGCCCCGTCTTTGATATCACCCGTATGTGGTGGAAAAGGACGTTAAACCCCCAGACACCCACCCACCCCACCCCAACACCCACCCCACCCACCCCCATAACGGCATAGGCACCTTGCTGGAATGGACCCGCTTCCTGATTTAAAACAAAAAACAAAAGAAAATTTTACCCTAGAGCTAGTTTAGTTCGAGGTTAGACTCTAACCCGGGGCTAAACTCCCTAACCCCGACTTTTACATGTGGGCCCTGGCCACGTCGGACTTAAGAAAAGATGGGGAGCCGGAAAGCCGAATGGTAGAGCGTTGGACTTTCAATGCTCGTGTCGTGAGTTCGAATCCCGGTCGGGGCCAAACATTTGTGCTGGCTCCTTTCTCGTTGCCCCGTCCACGATATAAGCCTTACGTGGTGGAAAAGGACGTTAAACTCCCAAACACCCAACCACCCACCCTTCAGAAAAGAAATGATTCAATTCTGACTGGTTTAGAAAGACGTTTCGCAGTGTGAATCTGGCTTAACTCTTGAACTAAAGACCCAAAAGACCTCTCCAAAAAGAGTATTTTGACTGGCATTTGACCTTCGCAAAGGTCACAAGTTCAAGGCTGACACCTGACCTTGAAGTTTGCTTCCATACCCTAAAAATACACTTGAAAGACTTTATTCCCTTCACGTGTACTTATTTATCCTTTCATCCTAAAATCTTACACATCTTCAAGAATCTTTGGAGGAAACGAAGTGGAATTGTCTGTCCTTCAAGTGTTAGACCTCTTCAGCGTGGAAGTCACATAACTCACTGAAGGTGTTCTGTTGGTAGCGGGAAAAGACCTTCAACAGGACAAGTGGAACAATGTAGTTTCCAGGTGTCAATGGAGGCGAGTTTTATGCTCTGTATCGGTTACTGTTGCGGAGGGAACTCAATACGATTGGTTCATTAATTCTGAGCTCTGCAGGGAAACGTGACGCCTTGTGTTCGCAGCTGCGCGTTCCATCACGCGAGATTTTCGTGTTAACCTGATTCAACGGCCATAAAATTCAAAATCACCGTTTCCTGTGGAGCAAGCATGCTCAGCTCTTGAGTCTCTCTCTCTCTCTCTCTCTCTCTCTCTAATGTAGCAAGGACAGATAGTAAGAGAGACCTGTGTGTCTAGTATCTTATCTCATCATTGAAAACTAAAGTTTCAGTCTCTCTCTCTCTCTCTCTCTCTCTCTCTCTCTCTCTCTCTCTCTACAGCGAATGCCTATTTCAGAGACAAAAAAGTCATCTGGGACTCAAATAAACTTTCAGCCATCAGTGTCTGAGAATCTCAACGTTCCCTTCCATCTCCCCCCCCCCCCCGCCCCACCCCTGCCTCACACACACACACACACACACACACACACACACACACACACACACACACACACACACACACACACACACACACTTTACTGTTCAAAATGCAAACTAGTGAATTCGAAAAATAAACAGAAAAGTCAGCTTGGCCCAATTAATGTTGCAGCCATCAGTCACTGCCAGTCGGAACGAAACCAAAACCCCAACACAGACTTTAAGTCCTCAGCGAAACC
>JACVVK020000039.1:1845000-1865000 GCA_018292915.2 Batillaria attramentaria | reverse complement strand
AAACTCCGAAACAACTTGACGAACGTCTCACGGAGAGAGAGAGAGAGAGAGAGAGAGAGAGAGAGAGAGAGAGACACACACACACACACACACACACACACACACACACACACACACACACACACACACACACACACACATTCAAATTCAAATTTAAAAATACTTTATTGTCCATTAAATAACAGGCATAAAAATGGAAAATCGCCCTTGGACTCACAGCTCTAAACAAAATAAGAATGAAAAATGAAGATTAGAACCCAATGAACTGGTTTGACATGTGCAATAACTTATCAAAACCCCAAATAATAATTAACAATTGTTTCCATTCAACATCCATTAGGCGTCCTAGTCGTCTGACTTCCCATAAACTGAAACAAGAGATCTAGAATAAAGTCACCTGCACATTTCACCCATTTATTTCCTGGTCCTAGCGTTATTTTTCATCAATCAGCCTCCGATAGGCAGGAAAATATTATTTCAGACGCTTTCAATATGCGTTCGTCTCAGTTTCATTACAAGCGTCAGAACTGTTTAGGGAGTGCTTGTCGACAAAACTTCTGCGCGAGGACTCATTTTACTAATCCTTCTGAACTTAGTCCCTCTCGAGTTTTATAAGCCTTTTCTCCGGTCATTTTGTATGCAAACAAGACGAAACCCACCATAGAAACAAAACAGGGGGAGCTGTATTACTCTTGAGCACAACTGGCATGGTGTCGGTTACCTTGACTCATCGATCACTGTTTAGGTGTGGGACAGCCACGCGGCAGGAGGCGTCATGGGAAGGCAGAGACATGGCGTCATTCTAACCTTTTATTGCCGCGGTGTTTGGGGGTCTTGTGGATAGGTAGCAGGCTCGTAAACTTTTCTGGTTTGATAAATGTTTTCTGCGAGTGTCGAGTAAGCAGGATAGGGGGTACTGGTACGTGTGTGAGAAGGCGGAGAGCTGGCGGAGGGAAGGGGAGGGGGGGGGGGAGTGTAGGCCCGGGTGTGGGAGTGTACGCACGTACACACACACACACACACACACACACACACCATGCTGAGTCTAGAAGTTCGTAGTTTTCTATTGACCGTGAGGTTGATTTCGTGATTGATTTCGAAGACGGGAACATTTCATGGGGTGGGGGTGGGGGGCACAAATTGCGGCTGTATCAAAATTTGAACTCACAACACGTAATTTTGACTCCAGCTGAGCCACCCGACTAGCCACCTAGTCAAATTTTCCACTTGCTTTAAAAACGCAAGTCCGTAGTAGAACGACACTGACGTTCTATAATATTCTCCTCATATAACCGCTAGCTTTGTGTGTATCCTCTCTCCTGTACAGTAAGCCTTAATAAAGCAGCCTGAAAGATTGTCCATAATCGGATTTGTCTCCCTTCCCGTCGATTGCGGGCCTTGCCATGAAAGACGTGTTCAAGCAGACGACGATTCCACTCAAAGACGGTTCCGTATCGATCAGTGAGGACCACGGGAAGTTCCAATCCATTGTGACAGCTTCTTTCATTTGCACGCAATTGTTGTCCGTTTAAAAGAAAAATTATCAATGTGGTCACGCACAATTGTGTTTACATTTAGTTTCCGACGGGGTTTTGACAGGGTTTTTATGGTATTATTATTATTATTATTATTATTATTGTATTTTTGTTTGGTTGTGAGTTTTTAAACATTTTTTCCCTGTTTACGATTAGCGTGATGTAACCGGACGGCTGGGAAAGACGGAGTTGTGAGTAAAAGGAACGTGCGATCAGGCAGTTTGAAAAGAACAGAGCTCAGATTGATCTCAGGGAAACTGCGTCCGAGGGCAACGGGTGCATACGCCCAATTAACTTTGAAAAAAAAGAAGGAGATGCTTGCTTGATTAAGGCTTTTGTCCATTGTGTGTGTGTGTGTGTGTGTGTGTGTGTGTGTGTGTGTGTGTGTGTGTGTGTGTGTGTGTGTGTGTGTGTCTGTCTGTCTGTCTGTCTGTCTGTCTGTCTGTCTGTCTGTTTATGGGTTTGATTTTTTTTTGTGTGTTTTGTTTTGTTTCGTTTTTTTGTTGATGTCTTTTGTTTTGTTTTGTTTTTGTTTTTGTTTTTTTTTAAATTGGGATAAAGTGAGGCTAGAAACTTGTTGGGGATTGTTTGTTTGTTTGTTTGTTTGTTTGTTTGTTTGTTTGTTTGTTTGTGTGTTCACAATGTACTCATCTCAAGAATTTTATTTCTGTGAAGGCTGTAATTAGCTTCAACATAACTATGTGATATAATAATAATAATAATAATAATAATAGGGCGCCTATCCCCGGGAACGAGCTCTAGGCGCCTTACAATCTGAAACCGAAGTAAAAAATAAAAATAAAAAAATCACCCAATATAACAGGCGTTGGACAAAAAATCACCCAATATAACAGGCGTTGGACAAAAAAATCACCCAATATAACAGGCGTTGGACAAAAAAATCACCCAATATAACAGGCGTTGGACAAAAAATTCACCCAATATAACAGGCGTTGGAAAAAAAAATCACCCAATATAACAGGCGTTGGACAAAAAAATCACCCAATATAACAGGCGTTGAACAAAAAAATCACCCAATATAACAGGCGTTGGACAAAAAAATCACCCAATATAACAGGCGTTGGACAAAAAATCACCCAATATAACAGGCGTTGGACAAAAAATCACCCAATATAACAGGCGTTGGACACAAATTGAGCGTGGGGAGAAGCGCACTGTTTGTTTCAGTACCCAGTTTTGTGAGTGTGCTAGTTTGTAAGCGTGATTTTCGTGATTTTGTATTTGGTCGGGCAAGGTGCATGCCAGGGGGTAGCAAGAGGAGGGAAGCTGCCAGGCAACCTGGGACTTGAACTGGCTTTCTGGCCTAAACATAAAGTAGACAAGCATTACTCCAGTGAGGCCTGAGCGGAAAGGAGACATTCAATTTTTTTTTTTTTTAAACTCCTGTCAGGTGCGTGCCCATGAATGGTCTGTGTGAGTGGTAATTTTTGCTTCCATATTGAAGTATTTTTAGGGGTGACTATGATGCCTGAAGCTATATATATATATATATAGAGAGAGAGAGAGAGAGGGGGGGGGGCATTTTGAGGGATCGTGCACACTTGTGTTCTTTGACCACAACACCGAAGACGACAGACAATATTCCTTTCCGGTCATTCTGCCGATCCAAATGTAGAAAATAAGCTGCCACAAGAGGACGGCCATCCTCTACGAGTGTTGACAAGGTCCCGAAATAGGCGCCGGTAGGACCCGGATGACGGATTGTAACACAATAGGCGCCCTGCACCGGGAGACATGCATCACGTGATCGGATCTCTCCTCCAATCAGGATTAGACCCTCTCCACCTTAAACCCTCTTGCCTGCCTTCTTCAGTCTTGTTATTGGAGGTTGCTGGGTGACTGGCTAGGTGAGTAATATTGCTGGGCTGGATAGGTTACTGGGGATATTATCCTAACGTGTGCAGGAAACATCTTAATAATAATAATAATAATAATAACAATGAGTATTGTATAGGCGCTTTACCCAATTTCATGAATCAGCTCAAAGCGCCGCCAACTGAACCCAACACGCACGCTCACGTGAATCACACGCATTCTCTCACACACTTGACATAAACACATTACAATCACGTGGTGCGATCGTGCGAAGGGTCAGCTCAGCTATTTAAATTTCGGGATTTAGAATTGCATTTATTTTTCAAATTTGGTGGGCTGAACATTTCCAAAGCAGAGGGTGAGGAAGCCGGAGTACCCGGAGAGAACCCCCGACGATCGGCCCGAATGAACGGTGCCACATACGAGAAGGAAAAACTCTTTGCCCCGAGTGGGACTCGAACCCCTGACCTCTCGCATTGGTGACAGGTCTCTTAACCACTAGACCACCGACCGCATTATAGTACCAGCAGTTTGTGATGCTGGCCACTTTTTAAATGAACAGAATTGCGATTTCACATCACTCTGACTTTAAAGTGGCCGAATGGTAGAGCGTTGGACTTCCAAAGCTCGGGTCGTGAGTTCGAATCCCGACTAGGGCCAAATATTTGTGCTGGCTTTTTCATCGTTGACCCGTCTTTGATATCACCGGTATGTGGTGGACAAGGACGTGAAACTCCCAAACACCCACCCACCCACTCTGAGTTCAAAATTTAAAGATATTAATTCCAGTAATATGGGCGAGTGGTTTCGTTACCTCCCCCTGCCCACTATATGATAAGACTGGTTAAAAAGAACAAGCCACTGCGCACCAGTAGGAGTCACTTCAAGCCACTATTACGCCTAATAGTGGCTTCAAGTGGCCTCTAGTGATCTGACGAGTTCAAGTAAAATTGCGATTTTTGCATGAGCTAATTAGAGTTATCGGTTTTTGAAGCTGTTGGTGTTGTTGTTGCTGCTGTTTGTTTGTTTATTTTTTTCACTGATTTATCGTCCTTTTCACCACGACCAATAGTCTGTACTCGGAGTCTGACTCAGTGGCATGATCTACGACTAGGAGGAACACGGCTGGAGCAGGCGAAGAGCTGTTGCATTTCCAACAAAAATTCAGTTTAACTCGTTGAGGAATTGAACTTACCGCCTTCAGCAACCAAAGCTGTTGCCACCCCCAGCGTATATCGAGAAGGATGGGTGGGTGGGTGGGGGTATTGTGGGTCTTACGTGCTTTTCCACCACATACGGGTGATATCAAAGACGGGGCACCGATGAAAAAGCCAGCACAAATATTTGGCCCCAGCCGAGAGTCGAAAAGGAAGAATTAAAGTATCTATAGATGTCCATTGTGCAGTGGAGGGAACTGCGGTGCGGGGACTTTTTTTTTTGTAACGTTTAGAAGATTCACGTCATTACTCTGATCTTCGCTAAACCGACATGCACACGTCTGCGACATGATTTTTAAAGTTAAGGAGAAGCCAGGGAAAAATAAAATTAAAAAAAAAAAACGTAAGCGAAGTTGTAGGAGTTTTTCTTTTTCTTTTTTTTATACGGGAAAGTTCAGAAAAACTCAACAGCTGTTCTCAAGCAGCAACATTGTAACCGAAACGGGTTCGTGCGGCGGTGTTTGATGTGGGTACCCGGCCTCAATACACCTTAATGCTCATTGTAAACCAATCGTGCCCTCTTCAATAGCTCGGCCTATCTACCTCTCGCTATCACCTCTAATGAGCAAAGATTACCGTTGCCTCAAAAGACCACACAGTTAGGTGATAGGAACCCTCGGAAGAAAAGCCAAGGAAAGGACGAAAGAGTCGCGCTCACGGAGGGCGGCTCGCGGCCATGGCGGGTCAGAATTTCACAGGTCCGGAGTCGCCTGGCGATGGAGGGTGTCCGCTACGTCACGTACGTCAAACAGGGAGTCCACTACGTCACGTAATTCAAACAGGCGGTTCTGATCACTTCAGAGGAACTGTCAGTTTGTCCGGGACTTGAAAATTGAAGACGCAACAGGTAAGAGGAGAAAGGTAAGATTAAAAGGAAGCGGGGAAAAGTATGTCACCCAACAAACGTTTGAAAAAAATGGTAGAATTACAGTTGGAAAAAACACTGTTTAGAAAAAGAAAAAGAACAAAGGTCAGCGCGGAAGCAAGGTACTTAGGTGACCAAGTGAAGTCAAAAATGTCTTCAAATCTCTGTTGTAATAAATATATAAGTAATTAAGATCTATACTGAAACTTAGAAGAGCAAAACGTAACGCCGGTTTATCAGAATAAGTCTTCGTCGCCAAATTAGGAGGGTTAATTATATGCAACGCTAATTACAGGTGAATGAACTGATCCGACGAAACCAGCCCACAATAAGACATGCACTGGCTAGGAGGAGAGACATACATAGGGAGATAGGCATCTGACTCTTGCAGCCGCTTACATCCTTTGCTACCTTAGGAAACAAGTCGCTGTTTAAATAACAGAACTCTAAGTTCTCCATCTGCCTCCAAATGACTCCTACGGTATCCAGCATCGGGAAACAAGTATTTTTTCGCCCCAAACAAAATACTGATGTAGGGGACAGATTTTAAAGTTACAATGTTAAATTTCGAAAATCGGGATTCTGCATTTCGCAGAAAATTACAGTTTCAAACACTGACTTACTTAAACCTGCTCCTAAACCATCACCACGCAATAACGTTATCCAATAGCTTACACGAAGGAGCAAAACCGGTCACTTGGACAGTATGAATGAACTGATCCGACGAAACCAGCTCATAATACTACGTGCACTGCCTAGAAGCAGAGACATACGTAAAGAGATAGGGAACTGGCTCTTGCAGCCGCTTACACTCTTTGTTACCTTAGGAACCAAGTCGCCGTTTAAATCTTAAATAACACAACTCTAAGTCCTCCACTTGCCTCCAAATGACTCCTACGGTATCTAACAACGGGAAACAAGTGGGTTTTTTTTTTTTTTTTGGTTGTTGTTGTTGTTTGTTTTTTGTTTTTTGTTGTTGTTGTTGTTGTTGTTGTTGTTGTTGTTGTTGTTTTTGGGTTTTTTATTTATTTATTTATTTTATTTATTTATTTTTTGCACCAAACTAAATACTGATGTAGAAGATAGATTTTAAAGTTGTAATGTCAAATTTCGAAATTCGAGATGCTGCACTTCCCAGAAAATTACACTTTCAAACACTGACTTACTCACACCTGCTGCTAAACCAGAACCACGCAATAACGTTTTCTAATATCTTACATGAAGCAAAATCGGTCTCTTGGACAGTAAAGCGTTATTTAGGGAGAACGTCAGAAGTGCCCAAGCCTCGCATATTTCCGAAAGTGTCTTTGTTTCCTATATCTCTATATCTCTAAAACGCCCAATCAGAAATCGCATTTTTACTTACAATCAGTCTTCAGATCACCAAAAGCCACTATTACCCAAACTGCAGCACTCCCACCTTGCGGGAAGGCTCACGCTTTGCGTAATAGTGGCTTGAAGTGGCTCCTACTGGTGTGCCATGGCTTGTTCTTTTTAACCAGTCTTATCTTAACCACTGGCTGCCTACTTGTCCTCATTACTAATACGTGGTGAAAAAGGACGTTAAACACCCAAAACACCCACCCACCCACCCTCCTCATTACTAACTGTGAACCATCCAGGTCTCTTCGCTGTAGCTTCGCACGCCTTCTTGTCGTATTTAAGACCTACACTAAGTCCTTTGGACAAAGATCATTTCAAGCCCCTGTCATTTGGAATTCGCTTCCCCCAGTGCATTCGTAATGCATCTTATTTGCTTGATTGCAAAGCCAAACTGAAAACCTTCTTGTTCAGGCTGTCCTACAACTAGTTTCACCACAGATTTTAAACCCATTCTGAGCGCTGTTGCAGGTGAAAGAGCAGCTAGGGTGTGTGTGTGTGTGTGTGTGTGTGTGTGTGTGTTATGTCAGTATGTGTTGCAGACTTTTATTAGTTTAGACAGTAATTGTGAAGCGCATTGAGCTCACCTTGTGGGGATACTGCGCTATATAAGAATATTATTATTATTATTATATAGCGGGCAGGGGGGGGGGGGGTCGAGCTCCGGCTCTTTATGTGTTATATGTCTCTGCTAGAAGGCAGGAGATGTATCATTCTCCATCTCAAGTTCTCCTAGGTGAGAAAAACAAACAAGAACCTAGCGCTCTGTTTGAGCTGGTTCCGCTCTTCACCCACCATTCTGTCTCATCCCGCGATAACATCAAACCCATTTTTCTCCCCCACCTCTCACGACAGACCTCACTCGGCCGAACAACACCTCGCACAAAAGGACGTGAAACCCGACCCCGACACACCCGACTCGGCCGCGACGCTGATTATAGAGTATTTATGTCAACATTAGCTCAACGAGGCTGAGCATCGAACCCGTGCTGAAATAGGGGCTTCTGGATACTGTAATGATAATATTGCCGAACCCTCGTGTGTGTGTGTGCCTAAAAAAAAATGAACGAAGGAAAAAAAAAAAAAGAGCTGAGGCTATTGATAATTCACGGAGGGACCGTCCTTATCTGGGCGTGTCCACAAATGGTTTACCTGCCCATTCGGCGCAAGAGGGCCTTCCTGTTTGTCTAACGGCCTTGGTGAGGTCAGGTGATGTTTGTCTTCAGCTGCAAGTAGTCGGGTAGATCGGGGGACTGTTTTTCACAGAGTCACGTTTTGGGATGCTACGTGGTGTCGTCTGTCAAACGCTGTCTCCAAAAATCCGCCGGGTGCTCCGGCAGCCGGACAGTCACGTGACGGAAGTCATCCTCGATATCTCGACGGAAGTGTGTGAAATGAAATGAAATGAAATGCAATGAAACTTCATTGTTCAAGGACAAAAGAGGTAAGCGCGCAGGCCTGCCATCCATCCTGCCACTTCACCCAAATCCACTCATGTCACCTTTGCCTCTTCTGTGCGCAAAACGTCCCAGCTTCACTGGCAGCTTGCCTCCTCTTGCTACCACCTGGCACGCACTGTGCACTACGAGATACATAAATCACGAAGATCACTCTTTTTCGTGACAACCAACCAAAAAAACAAAACACAAAAAAAACACTGGCACACTGGCAAAACTGGGTACATTGTATTTACAAGCATACACTGCACTTGTCCCCATGGTCAATTTGTGTCCTGACGCCTAGACGACAGTAATATTTTTCTTAAAACTCCATCAGTAGAACAATGTGTACAGAGATTACCTTTTTTTTTCGTCTGACGCTTTCATTCTTTCTTTCATATTTTCATTCTTTCGTTCTTTCTTTCATTCTTTCATTCTTTCTTTCATTCTTTCTTTCATTCTTTCATATTTTTTTCCTCTTTCTTTCTTTTATCATTCAAACAATGAATATGTCAGGCTGTAGAGCAAGACACGTAGTGGAACGAACATGAAATACTTCGTTCCGTCACAAAACACGTTCTACAATGTCAAGAACATATAATTTGAATGTACTTCCGGTGTCGACAACAAACAAAGCGAAGTACACCTTGACTCTTCACTGTACTTTCACACTGGCAGTGGAGACAACATACCAACATACACATACTGAAGGTGACTTAGGAAAGTTAATGTATTCATGATCCGACAGGAAATCAAAGAATATGGGGTGTGTTTTACCTAAACATTGACGCTACTTCACACATAGCGGGATGGGGGCAGGAGGATACCCGGGGGGGGGGGGGAGGGTGTGGGGGGGAGGGGCAGTGGGGGGGGGGGGTGCAGGAAAACACAGCCTGACATACGATGCGAAAAACGTGCGAAAACTGAGGACAAAGGCAATGTAAAATGCTGTCTCATGGTAAAAATGTTACAAAACATTATCCTAGTGATGTAATAAAATCCTCTTGCATTATGACTCACTGCTGTTTTTCAACGTAAACCGAACTGCAAGCTACACGGAAGACTGCTGAATAGAAGACACAAGACACAAGAGACACAAATACAGACAAACCAGACAACCGTGGCTTTGGGACGCTAAAGGCAAAGTTTACCATTTTTAGTGCAGTTTAGAAGCACGAACGTACTGCGTTTCATTTCGTTTCGTTTCGGGTTCATTCAAGCCCTGTTGCTCTAAATGGTCTGATATTTTGTGTGGTCTACCAAGGAAGACTATAACAGTGGGTAGACTAATACGATTCACATTACTACAGCTATTTCAATCCGTCCGCAAACTTCTAATAACCAGAGACAGTGGATAGGGGAGAGTGGAAACCCCGGGGAATCATTGCCGCGACCATGTTACGCAAGCTTTTTTTGTTGTTGTTTTAACCCGTTCCGAACGCCTCAGCGTTTTTCTAATAGATATTTATAGTGTGATTTATATAATCACACACATTTATATATACTTATATATTTATATAAACACACACACACACACACACACACACACACACACACACACACACACACACACACACACACACACACACACAGTTCTGTCAATCCCTCATTACTGCTGCTGGGCTGAGAACAAGTGTGTTTTGACTGCAGTTTTGAAGGTGAGGACCAAATGTATATGCCTTATGTTTTCTGGGAGAGTGTTCCAAAGGGTGCGTCCTTGGTGTGTAAACGACCGCTGCCCGTATGTCTTTGTCGTAACACTTGGAACACGAAGGTCACGTGAGTCAGCTGAAGTCCTGAGAAGCAGCCATGATGGAGGGATAAGGGAGGAGGAGGGGAACATAAGCGGTTTTTTTTTATCTCCCCTATCCATTGTCTCTGCTCTAACGAAGTGAAGCGAAATGAAACGAAGTGAAATCGAGTTTGTTGTTGCTCCTAAAATTCACTGTTATGATCCTTGTTTCCTTATTCTCTCCAAGCTGGGGGAACCGGGACAGCCGAATGGTAGAGCGTTGGACTTTCAATGCTCGGGGCGTGAGTTCGAATCCCGGCTGGGACCAAATATTTGTGCTGGGATTTTTTCTCGTTGCCCCGTCGTTGATATCACCCGTATGGGGTGGAAAAGGACGTTAAACTCCCAAACACCCACCCGCCCCCACCCTCTCCAAGCTGAGAAGGACACTGTGCACAGTGTATGCTGCAGAGGATAAAAATACACGAACCAGAGGAGAGATTTTTTTAAAAAAATAAACTTAAACCAAGATTTAATTTCTTCGTATAATCCGTCTGTCTTCGGGCCTGACAAAGCCGTGAATATCAACACAATGTATGCTGCATGTATTATCATGTGGCCATGTCTTCCGCAGGGCCCACCCACAAAGTCATGTGACAAAGCGCTGAAATGGGAGAAGTGCTGGGGCTGAGATGGTTAAGGTCGCGAAATAAGACATGGCAAGGGTTAAGCACTACTAAAACTCTCTTGAAGGAGTAGTTATAATGTATATATGTGGATACGTCGGAGTGGCTGTTTTCTTTAAGTTTAATTCCTACAACCACCCCATCAACTCACGCCCCCATCCCCACCCCTAATCCCCCCTCCCTACCCCCCCCCCCCCCCGACTCCACCCCCCCCCCCCCACCATCACCACGACCACCACCCCCATCCTCTCTCTCTCTCTCTCTCTTTCAGACACACACACACACACACACACACACACACACACACACACACACACACACACACACACACACACACACGCGCGCGCGCGCGCGCGCGCGCGCGGGGGGTACACACACAGAGTCAGGCGAGAGAGAAAGAGTTACCCTTCATGAATGTTAATGAGATGCCCCTGAACCTGAAACCCCCGGATGATGGACGCACAAGACCGACTGACATGAATTTTCAGTATTATGACGATGAAACCTGACACACAAAAACACTGTGTAAATTTGATTTAATTCTTTCCTTAATCTTCTAAAGCCGTGTGGAGGTGTCCAATCTTACAGAGCCAGCCACGGAACACGCCTGTTGGTTACAGTATCGTCCTGTCGTGCGAAGCGGATAGAAGAAGAGTTAGGAATGACTACATGACATTCATGAGTATTATAAACTCATGAATAACGCACACACACAAAAAAGACACATCCTCTGGTTGGTTCGAATGTATTTTCCAAGGGCGTGTGTGTTTGTCGGATTATGAAGGATTGAAGGAAACACCTGTGTGAAATGTATTAGTTTTCACAAAGCTGCCCCCAAAAAAGCGACATATGAAATTGCAAATTTCTTTTGTGTTACAAAATGTATCGGTTTCACAAATCTGCAAAGAACTTTAGAATTTGTGTCGTAAAAAAAGTAGTATCAATTTCAGGAAGCCGTATAGAGGCATGACTTTTTAAAATTTGTCTTGGAGATGTTGTTTTTATATTTAAAGAGCGTGAGTGCTTTGGACTTGGTGTGTGTGTGTGTGTGTGTGTGTGTGTGTGTGTGTGTGTGTGTGTGTGTGTGTGTGTGTGTGTGTGTGTGTGTGTGCGTGCGTGTGAGGCTTCTGTTAGTAAGTTTTTTTTTTTGTTATTATTACGTCTTAGTTTTTGGGTTGTTGTTTTTTTTGTTTTTTTTGTTTTTTTTTTTTGATGGCCAATAATTTCCCTTCTTGGGTTAATAATAAGTAATTTGCATTTTTTTTTTTTTTCAACAAAGGTGGCGACAAAACATCGGAATGAAAGATCGTATGAGAAATTACAATGATTCTATAGATGATATAAATCGCTATATTGTGTTCACTGCACTGAAAAGTCAAAACAAATATTGTTGATTGCTTGGTTGTTTAGTTTGATAACAACTAATAATAACGATAATAAGTAAAGGATAATATTATAGTAAACCTAAACGGACTAATTCCATCTTTGCTAATCCAACGTATGTTTTGGAACAGTTTCGCTCGTGAGTGCGCCTGTACGCTCGAAGTACTCTATCTTGATAATTAGTACAGCTCTTAATGCAATACAATTTTTTAACACTTTTCGCGAGCGGCCCAACATTCAACTTCTACGACTGGTGTAACGCTGTCACTGTCCAGGTGTTTAAGTGGTGTGATGATAGGTACCACGAAAACAGCTCACAACGATCTGCCAGCATAAAATTGGTAGTATTAGCCCTTTTGAAGAAACTAACTGGATTCGTAAATACAACAATATTGTCCCACAGACTGAATGGTTCTACCAGGGACCAATGTATGGAAGCAGCTAGTATTTCTCTTACTGTAGTAATGACTATCGTGCATACAGCATACAGACAAATCGACGCTCAGACGTGTCTGTGGTTCAGAAGGGTCTAAGTTCGATAAGACAGCATAGACATAAAAGATGAATACAATCACCTTCAATCAGCCATTGAACATAGAGTCGCCAGCATGAGAATTTTTGCATAATCAATTAACATGCAGGCTGAGAACCTGACACTAATACTAGACAGGTGTCCATGGCGACGATGACGTCACACTTGTAGCTGACACCTTGCTAATGGTGACGAGATCATCTGACCATTGAGTGTGATAGAGTGACCGGTGCTTCTTCATGGGATTAGACCAAAGTCCATCCTATCTCAGTGTCACCGCATGGTCATCAAGACGGATAGGGTTTTGGTCAGCGTACGGGAGTCCAGTGTGACTCTCACACGCTTGTGGTTGGTTATTTGGAGTTTAACGTCCCCACTAGGAGCGTGACTGGCGACGGCCCAACTGTGCAGATTATTGGGGAAGAAGGGACGGCTACCCTAACTGAACAGTTCAACTGGGCACAATTCAATCCAGACAGATCAGTCCATTCTGTCAATTGTCTTTAATATGCGAGTTTTATCACTACACGATGAAACGATTGAAAAAAGAAAAAAAATAAGCACTTCTGCCAATGAATTTTGATTTAGAATCATTAGGATAATTTCAGTTTGGTTTGTTGTTGTTGTTGTTGTTGTTGTTGTTGTTGTTGTTGTTGTTGTTGTTGTTGTTGTTGTCGGGTTGTTTGTTTTTTTGGTTTTGTTTTGTTTATGTTTGTTTTGTTTGTTTGTTGTTGGGTTTTTTGGGGGGGGGTTTGTTGTTGTTGTTATTGTTTTGTTTGTTTTTGTTTTGGGTTTGTGTTTTGGTTGTTGTTGTTTTTTTGTTTTTTTTTTGGGGGGGGGGATGTCGCAAAACAAGCAAATGTTTTCCGATGTTCCAGGCTGGATTTTCCATTATGTAAGGGTAACATCCATGACATAGCATAGAAAAGACGTGGTTTGGCTCCCAGCCGGAATTCGAACTCACGACCCGAGCAATGACAGGCCGAGTAGCTCAGACTAACACCTGGGCTATCCCGAAATCCCAACAAAAAATGTCTATGCAACACTTGACTCCCAGGGCATGCATTCTGCAGAATAAACGACTTTCAAATTGAAAACCGATTCAATATGTGCGATAGATCATCATACGGCTATTCACGTGTGCAGACAGCATGTGATCTAATAGCAGTTCGTCAGCTCATATTTTTGTCAGTCAGTCAGTCCTTTATGAACGATTTGCGACGACGAATTATTCGGGTGTGGTCTAAGTAACGTATGCTGGGAAAAATCGTTGATAGAAATCTTCCTTGAGCTTCCCCCACACACACACACCCCTACCCCCCTCTCCCTCACTAACCCCATCTGCCACCCACCCCACCCCCCCCCACCCCTTTTTTTTTTTTCGCTTCTGCGTCGTGCAAAACCTTCTCCTGATTAATCCTACAGATATTAAAATTAAGGCGAGACTTGAAGAAGGCTGCAGTCAGGCCAAGTCTTTCTTTCTGTATGTAATAGATGAGTTTTCAAACACGCACGCACGTACGCACGCACACACGCCCCCCCCCCCCCCCCCCCACACACACACACACACTCACGCACGCGCACACACACACACACACACACACACACACACACACACACACACACACCACAGTTCTGTCAATCCCTCAATAGGTTTAACTCTCAACGCTCAGTGTTGCATGGGGCTGAACGTTCCGAAAGTTATCTCCCTGACCCGAAGGTCTACTTTCGAATGCTGTGCCTTTACCAATGTCCCACACTGGCCACACACGCACTCACAAATATTCGACTGCAAAAGGCAATGCAAAAAAAAAAAAAGTAATAAAATTAATGCAGAGGTGTATGAAAAAAGCCTAACAGGCGTCTAACGCGAGAAGCCCCAACAATAGCAATACAAAAAAATCTCTGCCCGATATGCGTGCTTGAAAACAGCGGGAAAACGTCAAGGCAAGAATATTAGCCGGGCGGCTTTTGGTATGGAGTGGAGAGCTCTTTTGTGCCGGAGTCACAAAACCCGCTTTGTGCAACTGCCATAGGCTGTGCCTCCGTGAAATGGACAAAGTATGTCACCTCGCTTCATCGATTTAGCGTGTGCTTTGGAGGTGAGGAGTCAGTTAAATCCTGTTTTCAGGGTGTTCAAGTCGAATAATTGCCATAAACGTTTGTGTCCGGGGCATAATTAAAAAAGATAAAATAAAGATAAAAGACATGCAGTCCACGATATCGAACTAACCCACTGTGGCTGCTGCAGGGTTGAAGGAGCAGCTGTATAATGTGTTCCGCCTCCCTCTTTACTGATTTGTTTAAACAGGTTTATTGCAATACAAGTCGTACAAGTAAAATATTAGCACCGCTTATGATATGAGAGTGGAACAAACACATATTGACAGTATTGCAATGGCAGGCTACACTGGTAAGTAATTATGATAAATTCACACTACTGGAGAGAGAGAGAGAGAGAGAGGGAGAGAGAGAGACGTTTATTTCAGGATAAAGACTTGTAGGCATGGTCTGTTTATCATACAAGCTGTCCTGCTAATCTAGGAACACTAAAAGATAAAGGCTAACATGACAAAAAGTATACCTGGCACAGAAGGAGTAAATCTAATAGTAAAAAAGAAAAGAGAAAAATTAAACATGCAAAGACAGAAAGAAGCGAGACATAGAGAGAGAGAGAGAGAGAGAGAGAGAGAGAGGTTCTATGTGAACCCACAACAACGACAGAAAAACAACAACAACAAACAAACAAAAAATTCCAAAATATTTGTATTATCCCAAATGGGAAATTCGGTCGTGGTTGACATAAAAATAAACACGCAGACAATACACGCAACATAAAAAAGAACAACACACAGACTAATGTTACAAACTTAAAATCAGACACAGATTTCTAATTAGTATCACCCTAATTAATTCTTCATATTCATAATGTTAATAATGTGCATTATTTAAAATGGTTGTTAAGATACAGCACATGTACATTCATCACATTAATGCATTATCACAGTCTCCTCTACCACCAAACCCGCTCCATGTCACAGTAAACTTCAAGACACCTGCGAAGTGACAGCAGCATCTCATAAGCTGGTACTGAGCCAGCAGAAGGCCTTAGGCGACGCGAATACCATGGTGTCAGCTAGTGTCGCGGGCACGGTAAATCGCTGAGTACGGGAATTTGAACTTGCGCCGGCTTGCACAGCTTGTCATCGCACCGCATTTAGAGCTCTACTAATTATTGATATAGACTGTTACGAGAGTATGGGCGCACTTACAAGCGACACTGTAACGAAACAGAAGCCGGCTTCTAGTAAACACGGAAAGACATTTGTGGTTTATGGCCTAGAAGATTTCTGGTGTTGTCTGAGACACCTTTCGGGGGATTTCTCTTCGGGTCATTTGGATTTACTTCCCCTGGCAAATTTCAAAGCAGGTAGTGGCTAGTTATTATTAGTCATCTGGATTTACTTCCCCTTGCAGATTTCAAAACAGGTAGTTGCTAGTTATTATTAGTCATCTGGATTTACCTCCCCTGGCAAATTTCAAAACAGGTAGTGGCTAGGTATTATTATTATTATTATTATTAGATGGCTGGGGCCGCACTGCAGCGCAACAACGCTCTCCAGTCGTACATTTTGTCAGACGATTTTCCCAACAGCACAGGGCCCATGACGTGACGTAACATGGACCGTACCAGTCACTTCCGGTGCAGCCGAGATCAAGCTGAACGACTCGCTGCCAATATGGTGCATGACTCAGCAGAATCCCTTGTCAGCACACCTGCGCCCTCTATACAGTATTCACCACAACCTTTACACTGCACCATTCGCACAGCGCTGGAAGCTCCGACCAGAGGGAATTGAAACCTCCCGTTCTGACGCTGTTTCTCCCACGCTACCTTTGTCCAGCGCCATCTATCACGGGTGTAAACAAGATTCCGGGAGTTTTTCCGGTGTTACTGCGATTCTTTACGTAGGATTCCGCATTGTGTTTCGCCGCGTAAACTGAGCAGAAACTGCGTGACTGGATACTGAGATACATGCGTAACTGACATCCATTTTCGAAAAAAAAAAAATTTGAATTGCCCTTCAATCTTCTACAAAACTTCGGGGAGCCGGGGTGGTCGAATGGTAGAGCGTTGGACTTCTAATGCTAGGGTCGTGAGTTCGATCCCGGCTGGGGCCAAATATTTGTGCTGGCTTTTCCATCGTTGCCCCGTCTTTGATATCACCCTATGAGGTGGAAAAGGACGTTAAACTCCCAAACACCCACGCACCCTTCTACAAAACTTCAAATCAAAGTAACACCCGAAAAGCTCTCCGCCGTCGTGACTAGCGCCCGTTGGCTGCAGTCAAAGAGACTCATGACAATGTCACCAAACTTTGGATTGGAAGGACGCTCCGCCGCTATTCAGCAGGGCGGACGCAGCAGCACAATGAGCGTAAGGTCATCTGGGTGCGTCGGGGGGAGGTCGGCACGGTGTTGCCAGTCAATGAATTGTCGCGCTTTATTAGAGTTCAGGCCAATAACGGCTTATTGAGAGAGATATTGACGAGCGGAGGAACCGAGAGAAAGGCACGGGTATGGGACTGAAGGGGAGAGAGAGAGAGAGAAGGTGTGTGTGTGTGTGTGTGTGTGTGTGTGTGTGTGTGTGTGTGTGTGTGTGTGTGTGTGTGTGTGTGTGTGTGTGTGTGTGTGTGTGTGTGTGTGTGTGTGTGCGTGAGAAAGAGAGAGAGAGAGAGAAGGTGTGTGTGTGTGTGTGTGTGTGTGTGTGTGTGTGTGTGTGTGTGTGTGTGTGTGTGTGTGTGTGTGTGTGTGTGTGTTGTGAGAGAGAGAGAGAGAGAGAAGGGGTGTGGGTGTGTAGGTGTGACAGACAGATAGACAGACAGACAGACAGAGAAGGTGTGTGTGTGTGTGTGTGTGTGTGTGTGTGTGTGTGTGTGTGTGTGTGTGTGTGTGTGTGTGTGTGTGTGTGTGTGTGTGTGTGAGAGAGAGAGAGAGAGAGTGTGTGTGTGTGTGTGTGTGTGTGTGTGTGTGTGTGTGTGTGTGTGTGTGTGTGTGTGTGTGTGTGTGTGTGTGTGTGTGTGTGTGTGTCTGAGAGAGAGAGAGAGAGAGAGAGAGAGACAGAGACAGAGAGAGACAGACAGACAGACAGACAGACAGAGAAGGTGTGTGTGTGTGTGTGTGTGTGTGTGTGTGTGTGTGTGTGTGTGTGTGTGTGTGTGTGTGTGTGTGTGTGTGTGTGTGTGTGTGTGTGTGTGTGTGTGTGTGTGTGCCTGAATTTGTGCACCTCTTTCAGTGTTATTATACTCTTCATGTGTTTTTATCTTGTCCTTTGTACAGTTGTAGTTTCCTACATTCAGAGCATTCACGTTCAACTCTGATTTTCTGTATTTTCTCCACACCCCAGAAGGGGCTACAGCAATAAACATTTCGACTCTTTCACTCTTTTTGTGTGTGCAGAGAGAGAGATGATGATGATGATGATGATGATGATGATGATGATGATGATGATGATGAAACTTTATTTATCAACGGTAAAAGTTTTGCCAGAAATTCGCCAGTTTGCAAACTTGCCGTTGCTAATGCTACAGAGACTATCTACTAAGGAAAAAAGGGGGCAAAATATGAAAGAAAGAAGGGGGGGGGGGAAAGTTCAACACAGAAATTTATGCACTAAACTACAAGAAACAAAACCATAGAGAAAATCGTCCATCAGGTCAAAACGCATTCACACACACACGAGAGAGAGAGAAAGAGAGAGAGAGCAACCCACTACACAACTGGCCGCCCCCCAATAGAAAGACGTGATGTAGAACTGTTTGAAATACTTATCCCGCTCCCACCCTACCTTCATGCCTGCTAATTCTCTCCTTCATATTCACATTCCGGCCGATACAGGAGAAAAATCAGCCTTCCTTCCGGTCGCGCTCAATATTTCTTTTTAATAAAAGGTAGGTAGGGTGATGCTGCAGCTCGGCGACTGGGGAAGAAATCCGAATTTCCCAAAGGATTGGCAAGAGAAAGCACTGGTTCAAAAGGGCGAGTTATCCTGTTTGAGGAAAAAAAAAATAAAATCACAGTATTTGCGTCAAATGGGGAAGGGGAGTGGGGGGTGCAAAACTTAAAAGACCCAAGGCTGTCAGCTGGCTGGATACGGAGACCATTTTCTTAACTTTGCGGTTTCCAGTATCAGAGAATAAGACATTCTTAGAACGTGCAGTACTTTCCTCTGTGAACAAGGCCATGAATGTTTTTAGTAATAGACCAACCAGCCAGCCCCTTCGCTGCAAAGCAAATATTACGTTGGCCCGAGTCTTCATGATGGTCTGTTATGACTGTGATATTTTGACATAAGTGACTGTTTTTGATGCGTGGGTTAGGAACATTGAATGAAAAGTTTTCTACGACGTTGCAGTGTGCATGACAAGCGTATATTGAGACTTAAAAACAACCCTTTAACTCTTAAAGGCCTATGTATGTAAAGAAAAAAAAAACATGTTCATGAAGTAACTACTGTTGGAAAAAAGGAGCCAATGAAGAGAGGATGCTCGACAAAACAAAACAAAAAAAACCCAAGTCTGAGGCATCCTGCAAGCAATTGAGGCTCTCTCACACACACACACACACACACACACACACACACACACACACACACACACACACACACACACACACACACACACACACACACACACACAAACTCTTAAAAGCCCATCGCAAAATTTGCAGTTTTACTTAAAATCTTCGGATCATTGGGAGCCACTTCAAGCCACTATTATGCAATCTGCAGCGATCCTTGAGCCTAGCGGGGAAGGCCCATGCCTTGTGTAACAGTGGCTTGAAGTGGCTCCTACTGGTGTTCAGTGGTTTTGTTTTTTTTAACCAGTCTTATCATATAGCGGGCACGAGGTGGACGGGCTCCGGCTCTTAAGAGACATCCACCGTAGCTAGCGGTGTGTGTTATCTCTAACGTGAAATTTAAAGAGGGGAGGGGGGGGGGAGGAGGGAAGTCTGTACATGCCGCTATGCTGTCTCTGCAGCTTTGACGTTTTATATGGGCGATGGAACAGCCCTATCACTTGCTCTGCCGTCTAATAGCTATCATTATGTGTGTTTTAACGCTCTTCGCAATCTTTCAGTGCTGCCTGTTGTGTTTCAGTTTTCAGCTCGCTCTCTCTCTCTCTCTCTCTCTCTCTCTCTCCCCCCCCCCCCCTCCCCCATGAGTCTGGCTCGCATGCACATTGAAAGTAAAAACTGGAAATGGGGTAATAAGATCTTTCCAAGATCCTGGATTTTTAGGCGTGACTTTCTTTTGTGTGTGTGTGTGTGTGTGTGTGGTGTGTGGTGGAGGGGTGTGTGTGTGTGTGTGTGCGTGTGTGTGTGTGTGTGTGTGTG
>JACVVK020000039.1:1812500-1840000 GCA_018292915.2 Batillaria attramentaria | reverse complement strand
AAAAACAAAACCTGTATCTCGATTTTTGCCTGGGTTATGGTCTGTATACACTTCAACGGTTACCGGTGGAAACTGCAGCAATGTAAGCTATACCTGGTGTGTACAGCTTTGACATGATCACTTTATCCAGCATTTACACTCAGCGTGACATCCGCCATTAACATGCCACTGGCAGCCCTTGTGGATGTGGTGATCAACACTTATACCCGTGCAGGTGGGCTCCCATATCTATATATATCATCATAAAACTATTCTGACGGTACTTCTGTGACAAGGGATATGTGTGCAGTTCTCCCGTTGCCCCATGTTAATATCTTCCCTGTTTTAAGAGCGCCTGTCGAATTTGAGACTTGGCAGGGCTAATTTTTATCATGGCATGCCGACGGGGGAGTCTCCGCTACTGCTGTGAGGAAATCCTGTCTTTTGTTTTATTTGCCGCGGAGGTGTGGAGGTGTTTGGCTCGGTCGGAAATAAGGCCGTTGAAAGAAAAGAAATAAAATGAAAATAAGAAAAAGCAACGGTGATTCTACGCTGAGTTGATGCTGTGTTGTGACAAAGCAAGTTTTTTCCCCCATAACCCCACCCACATATGGGGCTAGTTTGGTTTCCTCGGCGTCCTAGGCAAAGCTACGAAATTTATTGTGCTTTATGAATCAACTTACTATTTATCAGCTAAGCGTATTGTATACATTTGGAGCACATGCTTAGGAGAATGATGGCCTTTGAATCTGTTACTACCTTGCTCAGATCTGTTGCAACACAATTCTCTGCTTTAAAGACAATACGGATTCACATAAACTTCTCTTACCTCAGTGTAGCTTAGCTTACCTTATCCTACTTTACCCAACCTTACTCTACCGTACCTCATCTTACTATAAGTTACCCTGCCTTCTCCCAACTTTACCTTACTCTACCTTATCGTACCTTACCTGACCTTATCTGACGCTACCTTACCTAATCTTACCTGACCTTACCCTTACCTAATCCTACCTCATCTTACTTTACCTCACATTGCACTACTGTATCAGAACCCACCTTTACCTTACTCTACCTTATCGTACCTTACCTGACCTTATCTGGTGCTACCTTACCTGATCTTACCTGACCTTATCTTACCTAATCTTACCCCATCTGACCTTATTGTACCTCACATTGCACTACTGTATCAAAACCCACCTTTACCTTACTCTACCTTATCGTACCTTACCTGACCCTATCTGGTGCTACCTTACCTGATCTTACCTGACCTTATCTTACCTAATCTTACCCCATCTGACCTTATTGTACCTCACATTGCAATACTGTATCAAAACACACCTTTATCTTACTTTACCTTATCGTACCTTACCTGACCTTATCTGATGTTCCCTTACCTGATTTTACCTATCTTACTTATACCTTATCTTACCTCATCAAAACACACCTTTATCTTACTTACCTTATCGTACCTTACCTGGCCTTATCTGATGTTTCCTTACCTGATTTTACCTATCTTACTTATACCTTATCTTACCTCATCTTACCTTACCTTACCTTACCTTGCCGTACTTCATCAAAACCCAACTTTACCCCACCCAACTTAACCTTACCTTACCTTATCGTTCCTTACCTGACCTTACCTGATCTTACTTTACCTTATCTAGCGTCATCCTACCTCATCTTACCTCACGATGGCGCTGAGTTCCGGTTACAAAAAGAAAGGTACAAAATCGTGATACTCGTCATATGACTTGCGCCGGTCCTCGTAAGCAAAGACACAGCAACCAGAGCTGAAGAGTGTTTGAGCAGTGTGGTGTTGGATGTAGCGCCTCTGTCGCCACAAAGCAAATCTTGTCTGGGCAAAAAGGTGAAGGCAAACAGATTCAACAAACACACAAGAGGGACAGCGCCTCCGTTAGTTGTCAGGTTGTGAGTGTGAGAGGGGGTGGGGGAGGAAGGGATGGAGGGGGAAAGGGGGGGGGGGGATGGGATGATGATTTATTTAGTGGTTTAATGCACACTTTGTCACTGACCTGATACTACACACTCTGACCTGACACTCGCTAATTAAGGCGACTTGAGGACGGGGGAGGATTCTTGGATCGTTACGGCTGCTGAGGAAAAGACGAAGGTGGGAAGGGGAGGAAGGGGGGGGGGGGGGGGGCGGGAGTGATGCGGGCGTGAAAGGGGAAGGATTCTCGTCAAGCTAAAGTGTTATGTTATAACTGGTCGACTTGAAAGTTGTGGGGACTATGGATGCACTGACGCTGGGTTTTTTGTTTTGTTTTTTTGTTTGTTTGTTTGTTTTTTTTGTTACTTTTTATTTTTATTGTTCACCTGTTTTCATCCCTAACGTCCGCGCGCGCGCGCGCGCGCGTGTATGTGTGTGTGTGTGTCACGGTGTGTGTGTGCGTGCGTGCGTGCGTGCGTGCGTGTGCATGCGCGCGCGTTTGTGTGCAGTGTGTGTGCGTGCGTGTGTCTGTGTGTCCGTGTGTGTGATGATTACGCGCTTGAGTGCCATCGATTTAGAATGGCACAAAAAATGATAGCTGATCTGTCTGTGTTTCCAAACGTAATGATAACTCAGTGCAAAGTGCGTGGCTGTTGTGCTACTGACCAAAGGTAATCATTTCTCGGGGGGGGGGGGGGGAAGAATAACAATGACAATGACAATTCCTTTATTGGACAACGGTAGATGTAATAGGCAAAATGGTCCTTTCGCAACTTGTCGCTACACCAGACAGAGAGAAAGAGACAGAGAGAGTGTGCGCGCGCGCGCGCGTGTGTGTGTGTGTGTGTGTGCGTGTGTGTGTGTGTGTGTGTGTGTGTGTGTGTGTGTGTGTGTGTGTGTGTGTGTGTGTGTGTGTGCGCGCGTGTCTGTGCCAGCGCCTCACACCGACCATAATCAGTTTCCCTTCAACAGCACGCAATTTTCCCATTCTTTCACCGGCCTTGCATTTATCACCACCTAATCTCACTCGTTACTGCGCGCGCAATCTGTTATCCCGACATGCTTTACGGCAAATGGCGGGCGAAAGAAGTCGTCTGTTCAAACACGATGCGTCATTTCGTGCCGTTCTCATCGTAACCGAATCTGTCACATCAAACAAATCAGACACCTTTTCCCAGTTGCGTCTTGCTGAAACCCAGTGTCGGGTTTCTCCTTAAAGGTTAAAATGCCACTTGCATGTTTCCCGTTCGTAGATTTATATTTCTGTGTGGATGTATCGGTTTCATCCAAGTTACACTTTGCCCAATCTGTTGCTCGTAGTTATGTGTGCTGTGTTTAAGTCGAGGGACCGGAGAGACTGCTTCCTGCGGCTTTGTGTTTTCGTTTGTATGTTTGTTTGTTTGTTTGTTTGTTGTTGGGTCTATTTTGTTTAGCTTTTTTTGTTTGTTTGTTTTGTTTTGTTTTGTTTTGTTTTGTTTTGTTTTTGTTTTTTTGTTTTGTTTTTGTTTTGTGTTTTTTTTTTTGGGGGGTGGTTGCTTATTTGTTTTATTTTGTTGTTGTTGTTGGGGTTTTTTTGTGGTTTTTTTTTGTGTTTTGTGTGTGTGTGTGTGTGTGTGTGTGTGTGTGTGTGTGTGTGTGTGTGTGGTGTGTGTGTGGTTTTTGTTTTTTTGTTTGTTTTTTTTTTGGGGGGGGGGCGGGGGGGGGGTAATTGGTAGGGTTTTTTTTTATATAGCTGTTGTTTGTTTGTGGTAGCGTGTGGTTTTTTTTTTGTTGTTGTTGTTGTTTATGTTGTTGTTTGTTGTTTTTTGTTGTTACTTTTGTTTTTGTTTTTTTTCTTTTTGGTGTAGTTTTTTGTTTGTTTGTTTGTTTGTTTGTTTGTTTGTTTGTTTTGGGGGAGTTAGTGGGTTGTTTTGTTGTTGTTGTTGTTGCTGCTGTTTTTTGTTTGTTTTTTTCTTTGCTGTTGGGGGAGGGGGAGGTTGGTGGGTTGTTATTTTAGCTTTTGTTTGGTTTTTTTCTTTTGTTTGTTTCTTGTTGTAGGGGGGGGATGAGGGTGCTGGTTTGTTTGTACTGTTGTTGGTGGTGGTGGTGGTGGTGGTGGTGTGTATGTTGGCTGGGTTTTTGTTCATTGGTTGCTGTCTCATCCTCAGGTGTATCTAGAGCGCTTTGAATGGACGGAGCTAGCACGAACACTGACAGAATACACAACCCAAACTCTTCCACCACAATTTGTACTCGCTACACTCTTGCATAATTACATGTTACCCAGTGCACGTACGCTGGATTCTCAATCAGCGTGTGAACATTCTTTCGCCGCATGTTGTTCAAAGCGCTTTGCCTGTAGTCATGTTAATGCTTTCAAAACACCTCACCGCCTTTGTTCCATTGCTCAGTAACCCACAGCTTTCTCAGGTGAGCTTTCATATTCAGCAGGCTGAGGGTCAGGAACTGACAAAGACCCTTGTCTGCGACCAAGCGGGATGCACCGAGTCAACTCTCATCTAATACACGATTAGGCTATTTCCTATTTCTCTAAATGGTTTGTACGATGCGAGAGGGTAGAGTGGTGAGTTGGGAGCTCTCTCAACAGACCTGATGCAAAGGAAGACCACCCAAAAAAAAGTCGGAGAAAAAAATTGCCTACCTAATTACTGTCCCAAGCAAACTGTCTGTAATCAGGCAGGCTGCGCCAGTCTTTGAAACTTGGGGAGGGACTTTTATGCAGAGTAAGCGAGGCACGACAAGGTAGCAATATTGTTCAACTGCCGGTCGTCAGCCCTAATAGGCAGTTTCTGACTGACTGGCCCACGGGAGAGAACTGACATGTGTCACTGATTACGGGCCTTGAAGTGCCCCTCCGCCAGACTCCGCGACAAAAGAGTTCCTTTTGAGGTTTTTTGGGGCTTGCAATGTTCGGTCTCGGTTTAAAAAAAAATCATCATCATTGTCAGTGGAGCGTGAACATTGAAAACGACATAAATGCTTCTCTTTAGACTGTGTGTCTGCAAACCCGCCTACCGACACATTACACAGCGGATACAAACAAACTGCTGGCCTGTATTTTTGCACGATCGTTTCCAACAAACTAGGTGACAAAATGAATCAGTGTGAAGACTGAGGTACCTTTTACTGATCCTCACCTCTAAAGAGGTGAATACAAACCGCGTTTTGAATTTGTGTTTTATGTCTTAGGACAGGATCGAAATTTAACGTGGCTTATTAAGGTCATTTTGAACAAACTAGAGGCTTTTGTCGGACATCTGTAGCTGTGAATAGAAAAGGCGTTTTAAATTTGTGTTTTAAGACGGGGGTCGAAATTTGACTTGACATACTGAGACCATTCTGGACAAACTAGGGCCCATAGCACACCCAGTTTGGGTAGGAGCCGACCTAGGTAGGAAAAATCCCGTTTCCCTCAGCTGGGACTCGAACCCGGGTCTCCCGGGCGGCCATGGTCCGAAGTGCTAACCACTATACTACGGGGGCCGATACTGGGGAGATTACTGGGAGATGGGTGGTGGGCCTATGGGCTTCCCAAGCTCCGAGATATCAGCTTGAACCGAATTGAATTGGACTGCACCCGTAAAGTAGTAGTTCGACATCATGCCCCAGTGAGAGGAATCCACACAGCCATCAGGGCTACACTCGATCCTGAAAGCCGATGCCGTCCGAGTTGCGGTACATTTCCTTGCTACAAAACTGGGTTAAGATAACAAACATACCATGGACCGTCCCCAAAACCGATTCGTCAACCGTCAAGATGCATAGCAAAACGCCCTCAGTTTGGCAGATGAGATAGGACGACTGACTCCTTTGCGAACAGTTCCCCCCTACAACTGTTGACTTGGTAGCCACTCATGTGGAATAATCGAAGACCACCTACTGTTAGCAGATAGCTGTGTCGGTCACAGGATGGTTTTTACGGCGGATTGGGTCACTGAAGCGTGCAGACGCCATGAAAATCAGGTCTTTTAAATTTTTTAACCGCCGTCGTGTGGCTTACTTCATGAATAACCGCGTTATCACGGATGCTGACTGGGGTGTTTGTTGTGGGGCGGTGGTATCTGTAGTCAAAACTGCAGTCACAACACACTTGTTCTCAGCCCAGCAGCAGTAATGAGGGACTGACGGAACTCTGTGTGTGTGTGTGTGTGTGTGTGTGTGTGTGTTACAATTGCCGTGTCTTTTATTGTTCTCTGTGTCATTATTTTCATGCCATTTTATTTTTATTTTCTTCTTTTTCTTAACTTTGTAAGCGCTTAAGGCTCGCTGAGAATAAGGGATATATATATATATATATCCACTATGATTATTATTATTATCTGTTTTCTTATCTTTGTCTTCAGCGCCGTGTGTGTTACCTTGGCTTTGTCTCCATCGGCGTCAGCTGTCCTCCGATCTCTGTCTTTAGCATAGTTATATGCCCTTTTTTGCTTCTTCTTTTTTTTGCCCCATCGAGGCTTCCTACATTAGCTTTGTCTTCAGCATAATTATACTGATGAGGACATTTCACGTTGGCCTACGCCATAAACAGACGGATATTTCTTTTCTCTCTAAAAAAAAACTTTTTAAAAGCTATCCACTTCAGGAAAAATTGTTAGTTTGTTTTGCGTGCATTTCCTCATATCTTTTTCATCGCGCGCGCACACACACACACACACACACACACACACACACACACACACACACACACACACACACACACACACAGAGCACAAATATATTTCAAACCAAACAGAGAGAGACTGACTGACTGACTGACTGACTGACTGAAACGTTTATTTCAGGATAAAGACTTGTAGAGAGAGAGAGAGAGATTTTAAGATAACGATAATCCTTTTTACGGAAGAAGATATATTCAAAATTCAAATTCGATTTACCATTTTAGTAGGCAATACTGCATAACCATTTTCAAACTTGCCGTCGCTACACTACCATAAGAAGGAAGAAAAAAAGATTTTGTAAAAAATATTATTAAGAAAATGAGGCAGACAGGCAGAGAAACGGGCGGGGGGGGGGGGGAGGGAGGGGGCTTTACCAGCACATTTACAGACTTGCAGTAGACTGACGCTTGCATACAATAACAATGGAGACACCACACCATGCACATAACGCCTTTTTTGTCTCGGCTACTTCCACCCCACCGGACGGGGATACCACCAGCCCGGGGCCTCGGGTCAGTCAGGTCAGTTTCAGTGGGTTACCTGCCAGTCTCAAGCGGCATCACTTTGTGCTTGTGAAGTGAGGCGTAACGCCGCGTCCTCACACCTCATCGTGCGTGCTGAGTTAGAATTTTATGGGTCTACGCCCGGCATGCAGACTCCTACGGTCTGCTTCGTAACTACATACCCATGGCTGCGACGGAATGGGGGGAAGGGGTAAACTCTTTTGTCAGTCTGTAGGTCAGAGAACACAATTGCACGCAGCCTCCACATGCCTATATATTCCCTATTAGCCTCAAGAATCATAGTCACACCTACAGATGCTTCAATCTTGAAATCCCGGCTGTGGCCAAATATTTGTGCTGGCTTTTTCATCGTTGCCCCGTCTTTGATATCACCCGTATGTGGTGGAATAGGACGTTAAACCCCCAAACACCCACACCCACCATTCAATCTTGAAAACAAAAATTACCATGCACAGACCACTCAAACGCACGTACCTGACAGGAGTTTTCAAAAACAACAACTGAATGTCTCCTTCCCTCTCAGGTGTCACTGGAGTAATGCTAGTTCACTTTCTGCTTAGGCCAGTCCACCCAAATCCACTCATGTCACCTTTGCCTATCCTGTGCGCAAAAAGTCCCACGCTCATTTTGTGTCTTTACGCCTGTAACAACAACACAATACACTGTTGGGCGGCTCTTGGTAGCAAGAGGGTGGGGGCAGAGGAGGAGGAGGGGGAGAGGGGTGACATTTGAGCGGTAAAGCGTAAGACTTTCAATGCTCGGGTCGTGAGTTCGATTCCCGTCTGGGGCCAGATATTTGTGCTGGACGTTTTCTCATTGCCCCGTCTTTGATACGACTCATGTGTGGCGGGAAAGGACGTTAACCCCTCAGACATACACCTACCCAACCCCTGGTATCAAAGACAGAAAGTAACACAGACCTGTGTGTCTGGTATCTCATCACTGAAATACAAACTCTCTCTCTCTCTCTCTCTCTCTCTCTCTCTCTCTCTCTCTCTCTCTCTCTCAATGCAGACGAAAGAAAGCATCACAGTATCAGTGAATTCACTGTACAAAATCGTATTTAGCATTTGGGGGCAACTTTAATTCGAGTGCACGCATGAACTCACATCAAAGCAATATCCATTTCACTATTTCCATCTGCATGCCAACTTTCCAAAAAAAAAAAATAAATAAAAACTCACATTATTCAAAGAGAACCCAATATTGCGCAGACACATTTTTTAAGGCCACAGTAACTTGGTGATGTTATCAAAATTAATTAAGTCACCTGCGGAACCGCGCTTTCAAGCCATACCTCCGGCTCCTGCATAAAACCTGTGTCGAGTTTATCAAGCTGCTGTTTGGGTAAATGGTATTTGGGCTGAATGCATCTTCTATGTCATTGCGTGCGCTGGCCATATCAATTTAAATCGGTTCTATCAGGCCTGTCAGAGCGGGTGCAAGCCTGTGTGTTGACATGCAATTATAAATCTGTGGGTCGTCCCCCCGCGGTGGGCCCCTGATAAATTGAGGTTGGGGTGCCACGTAGGGCAAAGTTAGTCACACTTTGTAGTTTAAAATGTGTATGCGTCGTGGTGGTGGTGGTGGTGGTGGTGGTGTGTGTGTGTGTGTGTGTGTGTGTGCGTGTGTGTTTTGTACCCCTGTAGGTATACACCCCAGTGTGTGTGTGTGTGTGTGTGAACTCCATGTGTGAGAGGATCCATAAGTAACAACTGAACATAAATGGTGCACCTCCTCCCCCCCCCACCTCCCCACTCCTACCCCCCCCCCCCAGCCCCTTCACTCGTCCATGCACCCCCCCCCCCCACACACACACACACACACACACTTCCCCTCTCCCCCCCCCCCCTCCGTCCGCCTACTGGAGTCGATATTGCAGTACTCAACGTCTTCCCCTCGACTAACTCACCCTCATTAGCACATATTCATATCTCCCCTGCTTCGCTGGGCCGGTTTTCTTCGCTTCTCCCCAAATGATTTTCAGAAAGCCTTCAGGTTTCTCCTGCTCCCACGTCTCACACTTTGGACGTCCCAGGGTGTTTGTCTGTGTTTTATGAGCATGTCACCTGCAAAGGTTCACGTATGCGTTTGAATATTCAGTTCGTCGACAGTTAGCTATGTGGATGTTTTTCCAGATCAATGCGCTTGAAGGCCTCTGAAAAAGAGATTTTCTACAATTGCTGGCATTTGCTAGAATTAGCAAGCTGTTATAACGTATATAGTGCATGAACTAAATCGAGAAGTGCGCCTCAGCCGGGCATGGCATGCGCATTGTGCTGTACGCCCAAAACAGACGTGAGGCTGTATATGGCAAATTTACAATGATCTCGATATCCAAAATCTGACTCAGTTTACTTCTTAGTTGTTTGTCTTAGTCTTTACGTGCTTCATCGTGTTCACGGCGCTTTGTTTGTTTCCTCCACAACCCAAAGAGGGGACGCGTCGGTGTTCGTGGAGTTAACTCCCTTCTCCACCACGCAGGGATGACGTCAAAGATGGGGCAATGGTGAAAAAGCCGGCTCAGTCAGAACTGTCGGCTCCTAACCGGGATTTGAACTAACGATCTAATCATTGAGAGTCCAACGCTCCATTAGATCGGCGAAAGTTCGAATCCCGGCTGGGGCAGAATATTTGCACTGGCCTTTTTCTCGACGTTGCCCCGTCTTTGATATCACCCATACGTGATGGAAAAGGACGTTAAACTCCCAGACACCCACCCATCCACTCCTCTATTACTCGGCTGTCCCAGCTCCCGCCCCCCCCCCCCCAACCGCCTGAACGCCTCCCACCCTCCGCCACCCAAACCCCACACACACTCTTCCAAAAGCAACAAACTCTTTCAAACTTTGAGGGCTGTGAATGCTTGCTTCTCTAGACGTCAATATGGATTTAACATACTTGAAGAGACACTCCTTCAAACTGCTACCATGCAACAGCTACGGAAGGGTCACCGATAACGGTCGAGGGTCTACAGCAGGATTTCAGTTTTTGGGACGTGTTTTCTTATTTATTTTTTTCAGTCACAGACAAAAGTTTGCAGGTGTGCTTTTTTCCCCCACTTCGTAATCATCTAAACACAGGTGCTGCCCACACAAAAAAATACTGCTTTAATCTCGTGTCTTAAGCAATTCTCTGTTCGTGTCGATAGCCGGTCATTGAGCAGGAAGGTTGGGTTCATTAGCCAGAATACAAAACACCTGCGCAGAGCTTTTCAGACTCGTATATGCACGAGTGCAATGGATTTACGGGCATGTCAAAGGTGCACGCTGTCGCGCTATTTAGGGTTGCGTAGGTTGAGGAATATGAAACTTCCTGGACTTGAAAGAACCTCTTTAGGACAACTTAAAACAAATCTGAACAGTCAATGTCAGAGTAAGTCTTTTATTTTTCCTACCCCACTTCGCGCATTGAAAGGAAAAAAAACCAGAAAATAAACATACAAAAAACCATCACATTCCTTAGAGTGGTAGAACACATTATGAAAACAATGATTCACACACGCGCCATGAACCAAGGGCGACCACTCTCACCTATTTCTGGAACACTGACGATTTGAACCCACGGCGGTTCGGAATCAGTTCAGTGCAGACAGGCCAGCGGGGTTCACTCTGCGAATTAGACAATGTACTGTACGGTTGTGCAGGCTGATAGGGGTGGGGAGGTGTGTGTGTGTGTGGAGGGGGGGGGGGGGGGGGGAGTCTTCGAAAAACTGGAGTGGACAGATTGGTTGTAAGTGTTGTTGAAAAAAAAAACAGGTTGAAAAACATAATGAGTGGCCCTCGTACGTCTCAATTCACTTCTTGGTGATCCTACTTTCACCTTCAGGATCATCAATTAAACTCAAGTTCAGTCCTACAATATGCATTGCATGTTGCACTTGACTCCCCCCTTCCGCCCAGACCGGAAGATCGTGTTCCGTGGTGAATGGCTTCGAGATGGGAACATGGCTGCACCTCTTTAACATCTCGTGAAGTTGAGTACTTTACATGGCGTCACCGCATTTTGTGCCTAAAAACGTTTGGCTCTAAACGGGTTTTCAAAGACTGCTGAATGCGCTCTGCGTGAATCGCCCGCCCCTGTGTTTTGAAAGGTTCAGGGACGCGTTGGTGTCGCTCCACGGATGGACGCACGTGAAGAGGACTGAGGGGAGGGTGGGAGGCAATCTGTTGAAGGAAAGTTATTAATGCTCTAAACACGGCATATTGAGGGTTTGTTAAGTGGAAACAAGTTGACATCGGAGGACATACCCCCTACTTGTGACATACTGACATTTACACATGAGTGCGTCTTTTTTAAACGCAGTGAATTTGCAGTAGGCTAATTTGTGACACGCTTTCAACAGAGAGAGAGAGAGAGGGAGAGGACACAAATGACAAATGCACACTTGACCCCTTCTCCCCCCCCCCCCCACCCCCTACCTACCCCCCCCCCCCCCCCCTCCTCCGGCTCTTAATTCCACATTCCTATGATCTGTCTTTGAGTTTGAGATATTTTCGATCCGTTTACCGTTCCTGCTTGTACTTGCCGCACGAGTCAGTGCATTTTAATTTCAAACACACACACACACACACACACACACACACACACACACACCCACGAGGACCTTATTCTTTTATTTTACACACAATGCCGTGCAAACGAGAACACTTTAGTTCAGACATAATCAGGTTACCACGGCGTCTGGCGACGTCCGCTTGAAATTAAAACACATTTCACTAAATCTGCATATTATAGAGCTTTTAAATATCATAACAGCACACACACACACACACACACACACACACACACACACACACACACACACACACACACACACACACATCAAGCTAAAATTGGAAAAGAATGGAAGGTGAATACATCTTCTGTCGACCTCGTTTGGGATCCTTAACTTCCCCGACTGTGCCCCATTGTCCCCGGTCTGTCTCGCTGTGACCCTTGACCGTCCCTCACAAGTAGGAGATGACAAAAGGCCCTGTCAGGGATGGCGTACGCCAAAACCAGACCCCCGGTCGTGGACAACAGTCTTTGTGCCTAGCAACAACCTGGTCCGATACAAGACGCTGTCTGTGCCGCAACTTGATTCCCTCCCTTCATTTGGTAGTGTCATTTAGAGTAACGCCCCCTTTGACAAGTCGTTCGGCTACGTACCACAGATGCAACTTTGGAGGAAAACGCTATATATTCCTCTTACACATAACGTTGCAGATGACACCCTAGAAATGCTTTAAAATCCCCCCCCCCCCCCCAAAAAAAAATCGCAAAAATCAGGCAGCCATAGACTCATGTGTAGAGTAAATTTCAACAAATTCCAATATTCCGTTTTTGGCAATGCTGGCAGCGACCACATACTCCCTCATTCCCCTGTCGTCTGCTGGCTCCTGTGCCGGCCGCGCATGAATACAAATAGTCCACAAGCCAGCCTCATTGTTCCCTAATGTTACTATTACCTGGCATAAAACTTGTTTACAAAGCCAACAAAAAGCACCAGATTGCCTTCTTTTTTTTTTTTACTCTGCACAGAACTTTTAAAAGGGGCAAAGATTTTCTACTATATTTAGCGGAGTTCTTACTACATGACCCGGAAGCTAATACCGGTCTGTAACCTTCATGGCGGGTCTTGGCCGAATGACACACGTTCAGTTTGGAGGACGCAAATGCAAGTGTCTGTGAATTTGTGACAAGCGCACAACAATCCTGTGATTGTTTTTTCAGGATTTTTGCTGGACTTGCTTCGGCAGGGTTTTAGTTCTGTTTCCGTCAATGGTGGGTTGGTTCAGTCTATCCCGATTCGGGTTGGGTTTTTTTTTTAAGGAGTGTGTTTTGCCTATGCGTAAAATGGGGGAGCCGGGGTGGCCGAATGGTAGAGCGTTGGACTTCTAATGCTCGGGTCATTATTTGTGCTGGCTTTTTCATCGTTGCCCCGTCTTTGATATCACCCTATGTGGTGGAAAAAGACGTTAAACCCCCAAACACCCACCCACCCTATGCGTAAAATGTGTGTTCCTCGGCGAGATAGCACGCCAAGAAAAGTAGGTAACTGATTTTAAACTCCAGAAATTTTATTCAGTATCAGAGACCGAAAAGATATAATAACGTTTGCGATGTCAAAGTAGATCATCAGTCACTTCCTTTTGCAGAAATTAAGTTTAAATTAATGGGGGCAGCAACGCTATAATTATGAGCATTGTTGTGAGATACTGTATTTGGTGTGATCTTATCACTGATCTTATCACTGTTTAGCTTCGCTGCCCCGTCACTGTGGAACGCACTGCATGCCGGTCTGAGAGACCTGTCGGACACAGATCGTTTCAAGTCTGACTTGAAAACGTGTTGGTTCCGGCTGGCTTTCGACTAAGCCCACTTACCTCCTCTTGATTCAGCTGCTGCTGCTCTGTGTGTGTGTGTGTGTGTGTGTGTGTGTGTGTGTGTGTGTGTGTGTGTGTGTGTGTGTGTGTGTGTGTGTGTGTGTGTGTGTTGCATATTTGTCGGTATGAATGCGGGAGTACGCGCATTGAGTCACTATGTGAAAAAGTTTCGCAATATAAGTACGATTCATTATTATTATTATTATTACAATGGGCATTCAACCAAACTACATTAACATTAGCAAACAAAATAAAATTAACAGCCTTTATGAACAAAGATACTAAGGTATTAAAACAAATGAACAACGTTCAACCAAACCATATTAACATTAACAAAACAAATTAACAGTCTTCATAAAAAAAAATACACTGCTATTAAAACAAATGAAATGCATGAAACCAAACCACACTACAAAACAGATTAACAGGATTTACGAACAAAGATAACAGAGGTATTAAAAATAAATTGTTTTAAACCAAAACCACATTAACACTAACACGCAAAACAAATTAACCGCTTTTCTGATCAAAAGATACAACTCTATCACAACAAATGGATTCACAAAAGTAATTCATAACCTAGCTCTCGACTAGACTACGTCACAGCATTCTTTCGACTTGGAAAACGCGAAGTGTCAGAGCAGAAAAAATCCCCCCTGTTCTGGGCGATCTTATCACTGGCCTATCCCGCACTACCTCGTCACCCAGAACAAGGAGCAGGTACGCGAAGGGCTAAGTATTAGTTACTGTGTCTTTTCAACACCCAGACCCCTTCTTTGGCAAGCCCTGGACTACGGGCCCTGTCCTTAAAGTTGTCAGGAGATAGGCGCCGTTAGGAACGGGAGGAAAACATGTTAGGTATTGTTGCTTTGGGAATGTTCAGCCCACATGATTTGAAAACAAATGCCATTCTAAAATCAGAAACTTAAACAGCTGGGCTGACCCTTCGCACCGCGTGATTGCAATGTGTTCATGTTCAGTGTTTGAGAGAATGCGTGTGATTCACGTGAGCGTGCGTGTTGGCTATACAATACTCAGTTATTTTTATTATATTATTATTGTCGTGGTTCAGTATTATTGCAAAACTCTGCGTGTAATTTGATAAAAGGAAGAAAATGAAGGTTGCCTGAAGTTCATTTCTTAAAAAGAAAAAAAACACAACAGTCTAACCTGGTTACAGCTCTCATGATAGCGATCCACACTCCCGCCTCACCCCTCTACCAACGTTCGGAGCGGGCCTTCAAGCGTCAAGCTATTGTGCACAAGATTCATCATGCGACACCCTACACTTCTGAATGTCCCCCTCCCTCAACCCCCCCCCCCTCCCACCCCCACCACCCTCCCCCACCCCACAGCGTGCAGAGGACTACAGTCCATATACCATACGCTGCGAGTGTTATGCACCTCAAACAGGCGTCGGACGGAAACACTGGAGGCCGTGAAGTTTGATGTAATTTTTTTATGCGGGCTTTGGGATTCGTGCGCGACGATGTCACGAAAGCTTGAAACTTAAGGCCAGAGAGCTGTCTCATTCTCCGATACGGTATGCAGAAAGTGTTGGCATCTCTTGTGCACTCACTCTGCGGCTACTGAGATGATGAGAGAGCAAGCCTTGACTAGGTTTCCCTGTCATGGCTTCGAGGTTTCCATGTGAAGACTTTCTGGCAAGACTCACAAATTTCCGTGCCAAGATTTCTTGTCAAGACTCCCAGGTTTATCTCTCAAGGCTTCCTCTCAAGGCTGACACCTTTCCCTGTCAAAAGTCCATGCCAAGACTACATATTTTCCCTGTAAAGACGTCCAGTTTCCCGGCCAAAAGTCCCAAGTTTCTCTGCTCAAAAGTTGTACGTCTCCCTGCCAAGACAGGCAAGAGTATACATTTCCCAGTCAAGACTCCTACTTTCCCAGTCAAGACTCTTGCGTTTCCCGGTGAAGACTCCTTAGTTTCCCAGTCAAGACTCCCTAGTTTCCCAGTCAAGACTATCTAGTTTCCCTGTCAAGACTGCCCAGTTGGCCGGTCAAGACTCCCTAGTTTCCCAGTCACGACTTCAAGTCTGACATTGTTGCTCCGTCAAGACTCCCAAGTTCCTTTACCAAGTCTGACAGGTTTGCTTCGAGACTCCCAAGTTTCTATATCAAGACTCCCAAGTTTCTATATCAAGACTCCCAAGCTTCTATATCAAGACTCCCTAGTTTCTATATCAAGACTCCCAAGTTTCTATATCAAGACTCCCAAGCTTCTATATCAAGACTCCCAAGTTTCTATATCAAGACTCCCAAGTTTCTATATCAAGACTCCCAAGCTTCTATATCAAGACTCCCAAGCTTTTATATCAAGACTCCCAAGCTTCTATATCAAGACTCCCAAGTTTCTATATCAAGACTCCCAAGCTTCTATATCAAGACTCCCAAGTTTCTATATCAAGACTCCCAAGCTTCTATATCAAGACTCCCAAGTTTCTATATCAAGACTCCCAAGTTTCTATATCAAGACTCCCAAGCTTCTATATCAAGACTCCCAAGTTTCTATATCAAGACTCCCAAGCTTCTATATCAAGACTCCCAAGTTTCTATATCAAGACTCCCAAGCTTCTATATCAAGACTCCCATGTGTCCCTGTCAAGATCCCCTGGTATCCCAGTGAAGACTCCCATATTTACGTGAGAGGCCACAGCAGGGTTTGTACATGTATATCTACGAATTTCACACACCCTGCAAGTCGGAGAATGAATAGGGCTGACCCTGCACCCCCCCACCCCCCACCCCCCTCAGACGGGTGGCTGTCGGGCAGACGTGGCTGACGGGTGCAATCCACCCGGCATGCGAACAATGGCGTCACGAAGCGGTGGTATCGGGTGTCCGCTCCGGGCGTGAGGTATGTCTCTCATGGTCGGGTAGATCTACCCCTGCCGCCACCCCGATCATCCGTCAGCACGCCGCTTTAATCCTCCATGAAACTCGGGCGATGGGGCAGCAGACACTGAGAAGGAGGAAAGAAAAATGAGGTTTTTATTTTAATAGGGGTGGATACCACGGAGCGCCGGATGAGCAACGGGTAGATGGAGACAGCGTGTGAAACCAAATGGTCAAAGAACACGAAAATTAATGCACGGGGCCTCAAGAAGCCTGTATATTCCTTATTAGCCTCAGGCGTCATAGTCACCCCTAAAAATGCTTCGATCTAGAAACAAAAAATTACAATGCAAAGACCATTCCAGGACACGTACCTGACAGGAGTTTAAAAAAAAGATTTGATTGTCTCCTTTCCACTCAGGCCTCACTGGAGTAATGCTTGTCTACTTTCTGTTTAGATCACTTCACCGAAATCCACTCGCGTCTCCTTGGCCTCTCTTGTGCGCAAAAATTTCCCAGCTTCACTGGCAGCTTGCCTCCTCTTGCAACCCCCTGGCATTCACATTGCCCTACCACATACAAAAATCACGAAAATCACGCTTTTTATAACAACAAAAAATCACTACACACTTGATTGTTGTACGATAGTAATAAATGTGGTAATAAAACTGTCATTTGTCAGTCTGCTACACACTGGTCTACCACGGGGGATATACTCCCCCAGCTCCTTAAACTCCCCAGGGGCAGTTCCATTTTTTTTCAACTCCCCGTGCACGCTCGTTGCTATTTGCACGTTCTGAATAAATACATCTGCAGTTATCTACACAACCTTTTCTCTATCTCCAACACTAACCACCGGACATCCGTCTTTCATCTTCATCGTAACGTCTTCAGAAGCTCTGAAACCAAACACATTACTCATCACTATCTTTTAGCGATGGATGCACTAATATTCCCTGGCATTCTCACCAGCTCACTTCTTCGCTGGTCTGTTGCCCGGCAGCTACCTGAAGCTTGTGTCGCGATTAATCATTGGCTGGCGCGGATGAAAACATCATTCTCCGTTGCATAGCAACCGCGAGCGAGGCCAGTCAACGTGGATATGCAGGTTCAATTAGTATATATGTACCACTGTTCGAATCCCGACAGGGCCAAAAAATTGTACAGGCCTGCTGACCAACCAACCAGCCAACCAACCAACGTGTTAAGTCTTCGTTACTTAATGTTATACACTCATATTAATGCAGATCAGGTTTCAAGATCAGTTGGGGGAGACAATCCACAGTTACCTTCACAAAAATCAACACTTGATGATAAGCTGGTGCAGCATGCGTGCTGTACTTCCCAAGCACTATATACCCCGGGGCACTTCCCGCGTAAACGCAGGGTGTACTCCCCCTCGTCTAAACCCCATGTAGGTTAACGATTTGTTTCATTAGTGGAGTGTTTCCAGCTTAGGGAGTAAGTCTGGCGTGTGGGGGGTGGAGTAGGTCTGGTTTAGACCAGAGGAGGTACATTACGGAATAAGAGGATTGTACCCTTCAGCTGTCTAGGCTCAATTTTTGCGCGCGCGCGCACATGTTCCACACACACACACACACACACACACACACACACACACACACACACACCACGACGCGAAAGAAACCCCCGCTTTTCAGTGTAACTACCACAAAGAACAAACAAATCCTACGGAAAACTAGAAACTTCATCAGTGTAACTCTGGCCAGCACCGAGGGCAATGGAAGCCGGCTGCGTTCAGAGAGATCATGTTTTATTGTCAAGGGCGGGCACTTCTAATGCTGCAACATAATCCGCCTGCCATAAATCAGACCAGTTTTATGCTGATGTGCACGCAGCCGGCAGTATACGATTTCATGATGTGATACCTTGATTGCCGCATGATGCACCCTTTCTCAAGTTAATGTACTCTAAATTAAAGCTACTATGTTTCGCTCAGGCCTGTTTAAAGAAAGTCTTCAGTGGCCAATTTGTAGGCAGCGATCAGTAAAGCTGCCTTTTTTAGATACTTTATAACACCCCGTTTGAGTAACTGGGGTTGTTGTTCCTTGGACAAGTGCGTCACCGCGGCGCAGCGCCACTCAACTATATTGGGGGAAGAAAGCAGTTGTAATTGCGACCTGTTCGTTTTTTGTTGGGTTGTGTGTGTGTGTGTGTGTGTGTGTGTGTGTGTGTGTGTGTGTGTGTGTGTGTGTGTGTGTGTGTGTGTGTCTGTGTGTGTGTGTGTGTGTGTGTGTGTGTGTGTGTGTCGGTATATGTGTGTTTTGTTTTTTTGTTTGTTTTTTTTTTCTGTTGCGGCTGTGTTTTGCTTAAAATGCTGTGTGTATGTTTTTGTGTATGGGTTTGTACCTACGAGACTGTTCACGAGAATTGACTGGCGTGACGAGAAAAACAAATAGGACAGTGTTCTATTCACTTGCGAGCCGACGGCGTCGCGCTTCAGTCAATCCTGCGAGCCGTTCTGATTGGATGAGAGTGCATTTTACCGCTGCTAGACGTGCAAAATCACTGCGTCTGTCCAGCCTCTAAGGTGTGAAGGCTGCTTTAAACGTTTCGTTGTTAGCTTGACGAAGTTTTTAGTCTCTACTTCGGGAACTAAGCAGACGTCATACGGAGCACCACACACTTCGTCTCTGTACTCCTCGTGATGGCTTTGGCGATACCCTGACGTTTTCAGGGTGCTTGTCGCTCTACTTAACGACCCACCAGACAAAAGTGGTCAAAGAACGAGACAAGCCTAGTATTAAGTTTTATATCGAGACGCCAGTGACGAGGTATATTTTGACGCAATGTTCAACGACACTTCAAAAAATATATCAGGAGATTAATAGCGTCGATAAAAATCCAAATCCCTGTTTTTGTGTCATCTGGTTGTAGATCTGCCTTCGTGTAAAGAGGTCTACCATCATCTGGAGAAAGAAAAAAAAGGGATTAAACGCATGTGAAACTTAGGCCCTTCATGCAGATGACGGTAGGGTTGCTGTCTTGCCTCTTTGAAGGTTTTACCACTGTGTTGAGACGTACGTGCTAAGAGAGTTTAAAGACTTTTGGCTTAAACTGACGGGCTAACGAGATATTAAAAGATAGCCATAGTTTCTGTTTTATGACTGGATTTTCGCAGCACACTTCATGTGGAAGGTGGTGGTTTCCTGGAGAACTATTTCCCATTACCTATATATCTGATATTCTTGAAGTATCGAGAACTAAACACCAGTGGGATTAGATCGGCAGTATGCGCGGATGTATAGCAGGGTGCACCCTCCTACCCCCCCCCCCCCTTCCCTCCTCCTCCTCATTGTAAACCCGCCCCCAATGACCCCCAGCCCCAGGATTCCAAGATTTCAAGATTTTATTTCGCTTATTTCCCTTTTCCCCTTTTAGGGATGGTACAATGAAAACAAACCAACAAACAAACAAACCAAGATCACATACAGACAGAAAGATACTGAGTCAAGTTCGACAAAAGATTAATGTAGGACATATACCACGAGCGCTCTGAGCCAGCATCTGCTTGGATACTGCGCTATATAAAAGCAATTTATTATTATTATTATTATATACACACAGGCAAGCGCAACCACACATGAAACCTCTGGCAACCTCATGAACAACAGCTACACACACACACACACACACTCTCTCTCTCTCTCTCTCTCTCTCTCTCTCTCTCTCTAACTAACTAACTAACAAAGTAAGTAACTAACTGACTGACTAACTAAGTAAATAACTAACCTACTAACTAACTATACAGTTCTGTCCGTTCGAAGTTTTACGACGTCCCGAAAAAAATATATATATATATATATATATTGCTGAAAATCTTCAGATACTCAGCTGCATTCCATGTCTTTCCTTTCCCATATTTCCTGTCAGCACAGACTTCTAGAAGTAATAACAACTAAGGCGTCAGAGATTAACCCCAAAACCGGCAAGTCGTGTTAACATTCACGGAGCGGAGCTGATCTCATTTTCGAAGCCAGTCTTTTTATTCCCAATGACAGGCGTTGCAAGAGAGAGAAAACGCACCTCTGTTGGACGCCTGCATGGTAGCTTACGTGCACATGGAGTCTAGGGATACAGCACAAAGAGGTACACGCCACGTCGAGGCATGCTCATGCGCAAGATATCCAAAACCAGGTCAGTTTGCGGTTAAGCACCAGTGGCCTCACCTTTAAAAAAAATGAATTATGTCTGTGTGGATTTCAATTTGGGTGAGTGGGAGTGTCGCACTGTGATTCTACTCCTGTTTGCTGCAGTAAGAGCCGTCAAGGAACCATTAATCTTGTCTGATTTTCGCATACAGGGCCAAAACCGAAAAAGAGTCAAAAACGTGCGATAGTTGCGCGCGGTACGATATGTGCTATAAGAAGCCATTGCTACCATGGCAAGGTTTATATCGGGGGAGTTCCGTTGGACAGTTGCGCTCGTGAATGTGCTTGTCCGTCCGAAATCGCCTATCGTAGAGATTAGTAGAGTTCCGAATGCAACACATTCACGTTCGATGGCCGCGCAAACGAGGAAAACTCAACTGTCCGTATACGAAATCAGCCGTGCTTGTTGATTGTCGTCAGCGGCACTGTCACCTGCTGCTGCGTGATGGCTTCAGTCAGCTGAAGGCGAGCCTGTCTGTGTAAGTATTTGTGTATGTGTCTTAGTGGTGTGGTACTATAGACACCACCAAAGTAGTCATGATCATGATGTCCCTGTCCTGGATGTGACGTCCCCGATCACTCATGGGTTACCCGAACAACCACCAAACCAGCTCACAACGATCTTTGAGCATAAACTTGGTGGCAGTAATAGTCGTATTGTTTGTTTCTTTGTTTGTTTGTTTCTTTGTTTCTTTGTTTCTTTGTTTCTTTGTTTCTTTGTTTGTTTGTTTGTTTAGAGTCTCAGAGCGTTGGGTGTTCAAATGCTCAGCCGGTCAGAGGTCGAATCCCGACTAAGAGCTGAAAATTTGTGTAGGCTTTTTCCTCTTTAATATCATGGAAATTATATTGTGTGTGGAAAAGGACGTTAAAATATATACCCGCAAGCAAAAAACACCTTTTTTTCTCTCCACAGTAGCTGGCTCGTTTTGACTATCCCCCGCATGCCCGATACCTCGGCGTGGCACATACCTCCTTGTGTCGCATCATCCCATAACGTATGCATTCAGATTGTCACCAGACCCTGCCGAAGAAAAGCAAAATGAATATCAAAAGGTCTGATATTTTATGGCAGCACTTTGGGTGACACGCTCACAGCAAGAGGCAATCCCCGTCATAAATAAGGAATACTTGATAGTTACGAGTATACGATACCCGTGTTTCGGTAAGAGGCAGAGAGACAGCTACAAAAACTAAGAGAGAGAGAGAGAGGGGGAAGGAGAGAGACAGAGACAGACAGACAGACAGGCAGGCAGACAGACAGACAGGCAGGCAGGCAGACAGACAGGCAGGCAGGCAGGCAGGCAGACAGGCAGGCAGGCAGGCAGGCAGGCAGGCAGAGAGACAGACAGACAGAGATAAACAGAAAGACAGACAGGAGGACAGAGAGAGGGACAGAGAGAGAGAGAGACAGAGACAGAGAGACAGATAAACAGACAGACAGGAGGATAGAGAGGGACAGCGATAGGGACAGAGAGAGAGAAACGGACGACAGAGACAGAGAGAGACAGATAAACAGAAAGACAGACAGGAGGACAGAGAGAGGGACACAGAGAGAGAGAGAGAGAGAGAGAGAGAGAGAGAGAGAGAGAGACAGACAGACAGACAGACAGACAGAGACAGAGACAGAGAGGTTGGTTGGTTGGCTGATGAGAGGTTTAACGTCCTTTTCCCACTACATAAACGTGTATCAAACAAGCGGCAACGCGATAAAAGCCAGCAACGTTTTGGCCCCCAGTCGGGATTCGAACTCACGACCCGAGCATTGAATGTCCAGCGCTCTACCATTCGGTCGTACCGGCTCCCCAGCGAGAGGGTTGGAGAGGTGGATGTTTGGGGGTTTAACGTCCTTTTCTGTCACATATGGGTGATATGAAAGACGGGGCAACGAGAAAAGGGCCAGCACAAATATTTGGCCCCAGCCGGGATTCGAACTCATTGAAAGTCCAACGCTCAACCGTTCGATTGTACCGGCTCCCTCCCCAGAGACAGACAGACAGACAAAGAGAGAGAGAGAGAGAGAGAGAGAGAGCTCATGGTCCTACAAGCAGAAAAGTAACCTTACAGCGATAAACCAAGTGTAATTTTCTATATACGTCCTTTAAGAATGCCTCCATTGTTTACAGGGATCGTCTATGTTCTAAAATTACTTTGCACAGAAGAAATGCAGCCCCTTTTCTGTGACTTAAAAAAAACTGCTTAAAAACATGCTTTTCAGCGTCACTAAAACCTTCTTTGTGTGGTCAGACTGTCTACAGCATTCACACCTCCGCGCTTCGCAAAAGTCAATAAACTTCAGCTTTTAAACCAGTCAGGAGAGAAATTACACTCGCAAATCTGGCACTCATGAAAATGTGGTTGTATTTCATTTCAAGCTCTGTTTTCACTGCGTCAGTTCAAATTCAGCCCTGTGTGTATGCGACTGAGTCTGAAATGGTCAGTGTCGTGCTATGTGCGCCATACGTCGGGACTATGCTGACCTAGTTATGGCTAACCCATGAGTGATCGGGGAAGTCACATCTTGGGTGTGTGTGTGTGTGTGTGTGTGTGTGTGTGTGTGTGTGTGCATATTTCGTGTGTGTGTGTGTGTGTGTGTGTGTGTGTGTGTGTGTGTGTGTGTGTCTGTGTGTGGCGAGAGGGGTGGGGTGGGGTGTACTCCTGGGAGTATGTGTATGTGTGATTATTTCGTGTGTGTGTGTGTGTGTGTGTGTGTGTGTGTCTGTCTGTCTGTCTGTCTGTCTGGATTACAGGAGAAGGGCACCCTGACTAATGCTGACCACGCTTCGGGAACAAAGTAATGGCGGACGTTGCAGCTGGTTTCGTTTTGGTTTGGTTTGGTTGTTGTTTTCGTTTTTGTTTACCAACGTGTGTCTAGGAACATAACTGGTTTCATCACGCGTTTGTTAGCGTTTGCCAGTCCCTGTCTGTAACGACCGCGTACCATATGGCCAATCCTACGCAACTCCGACCATATCAGCGCTGGTGACGGCCGCTATGTATGCGGCATGTTGACTGCAGTTTGCGCTATCAGTTCCCTTTTGCCGACATTCACTGCTGATATTTGAATCCCATCCATGTTATCAGTGGAGATTTAGTGCTTGCGTTAATCTGTGTTTGTTGAGGAACGGAAATGTATACTTTTCCAGCAACCCCTACCCGTACAACCGCCACAGACAACAACAACAACAACAAAAACCCAGGCCACCTTTGAGTATCAACTTCTATTGTTTAGCCTGTGCGTATTTTTCAAAAGCGTCTATGCACTCCAGACCTCCACCCCCCTACCCCCCCCCCCCCCACCACCACCCCTCCGCCCCCCGCCCCCCCCCCCCCCCCGGTCACCACCACCGCCACCAACACGCCCTCAACCCTCATCCCTCCACACACACACACACACACACACACACACACACACACACTGGCTGGTTAATTGAGTTTAACGTCCGACGACACAAGATGAAACTGGAGACGGCCCTCATGAGCACATTATTGGGGGGGGGGGGAGGGGGGATTGCCACCCTAACTGAACAATCCAGCTGAACACTGTTCAGTCCAGTCCAAGCTGCCCTGTGGACCACATTTGATGATGTATCCTTGAACGTGATGGGCATGTCACACACACAAACAGATCCGCTACACACAGCCAGACGAAACGGGCGACGTTATGGAGGTGACACAATTTTTCACTGCTGCCTCGGGTCGGGGTCGAACCCACACACCTTCACACGAAAGCGCGCGGACCAACTCACTAAACCATTCCGCCGTGCCCTACACCCCCCCCCCCCCACACACACACACACAGAGGCGTAAGGACACAAATCGCGCGCGGGGTGAAGTTTGGTGCTTGTTTGGAGTACCCTGTTTTGTCAGTGTGCTAGTTTGCAGTGATTTTTGTTTTTAGTGATTTTAGTGATTTTTTTTTTTTGTATTTGGTAGGGCAAGGTGCATGCCAGGGGGTAGCAAGAGGAGGCAAGCTGCCAGTGAAGCTGAGGCCTTTCGCGCACAAGAGAGGCAAAGTTGACAGGAGTGGATTTAGGTAAAATGACTTTCTGGCCTAAATAGAAAGTGGAGAAGCATTACTCCAGTGAGGCCTGAGCGGACAGGAGATATCATTTTTTTAAAACTCCTGTCAGGTAAATTTATGTGCCCTTGAATGGTCTATGCATTGTAATTTTTGTTTCTAGATTGAAGCAATTTTAGGGGTGACTATGACGCCTGAGGCTAATAGGGAATATATAGGCATTTTGAGACCTCGTGCTTTTGTATTCTTTGGCCACGTATCTTTAGTTATCCTCTCCACAGTGGATGAAGCGGACTCTATCATAGCCGATGTCGGTGGTATTTGTAAATGTCTTTTCCCTGTCTGTTTTACAGCCGCCCCTAACTACCCATGCCACCTTTCTCATCCGGGGCTTTCGTCACGCGCAAACAAACAACCACGGATATTTTATGGCCGTCGAAATAGGCGGACAGTGATCGTGCACAGTTTTACCTGCACTGGGAGGAGACAGTGATTTACTTTATCCGTTTGTCGCCCGAATCGTAAATTGCACAGTGAAGTCGGTTGCTGCTGTGTAATGGCCACCACTACCGCTGTGTAGTTTGTGTGCTTGTTTTGTTTCCCTTGAGGAAACCAGATGAGGTGTCCCCACAGGCGCCTACAATGTCTTGTCTGCCGTTGTATCGCGAGCACGCTTTGACGTATTCTGTTTGGTGGGTGGGTGTGTGGGTGTTAAACACCTTTTTCCGCCAGATTCAGGTGATAGGAAAGGCGAGGCAAAGAGGGAAAGCCACATATTTGGCACCCGGCCGGGATTCGAACTCACGGTCCGGGCAGTGAAAGTCCAGCCCCCTGCATTTTGCTGTGTTAGATCCAACAATCAACGTACTACTTAAGCAGAAATTCATAAATTTTTATAAAAGCCCCAGAGTCATCTCTGCGTAGACCAAATGTGCCATCCGTTGGGGTGGTGGAGCTAATATCCCGCCTTCTCCTCCTTCTATGAAACCAAAGAGATGCGGATCTAGGGTCTTCGGTGAATCTATACAGAGGAACAATCATTGTTGTTGTTGTTGTTGTTGTTTTGTTTGGCTTTGGGGGTTGTTTATTGTTGCTGGTCTTCGTCTTCTTCTTCTTAATACGTGCATGTATACATGTACCTGTCTGAGCGTAGGACTTTCAATGCTCGGGTCGTGAGTTCCAATTCCAGCAGGGGTCAAATATCTGTGCTGGCCTTTTTCTCGTTGCCCCGTCTTTGATATCACCCACACGTGGTGGAAAAGGACGTTAAACTCCCAAACACCCACCCACCCACCTACCCACCTGTCTGAGTGTTCTTCGTGTTCACCCGGGGTAGCCCTGGCCGTGCACCCTATGCCTGTCACAGTTAGTGTTTAGATGATTTAAGCAAGAATCGGACAGTGATACAACACACACAGCTTGTGTAATCAGCCAAGGGAATGACGCAGCTGCAGATGGTAATTAGGCCGGCAGTAAATTTGGAAAACTGAACAATGTATTATCTGCGCGTGTGAAACTGAAACCACATCGAAACTATTATGCATACCATTCATGTTATCTCCCGCAGGTGTGAAAAACAAAACCCGTAAATTCGGCGGGAAGGCGGAATAAATGTAAACAGCCCACTGGAGGTGGGCACAAAAAAAGACCAGAAACAAAAAACTAAAACTTGACAAAATATAGTCAGGTCGCCTGGTGGGAAAGGCAGATCAAAAACTGTAAATTTACTCCGCGAGAAAATGAAAAGCTGTGCCTCAGCTGTTAATCTGTGGAGATCTGCCGAAAAGCAAAACAAAGATTTGTGAGTCTTTAAAGTCTCGCTACGTTGATGTTGCACCAACCTTTTGGAATCCCTTGCCAGCACATCTGAGAAATGCGCCCACACTGTCTGTTTTTAAGAGCAGTCTTAAAACGTTCCTCTTTTGTAAAGCTTTCCAGTAATTTCCCGTGTCAGCAACTAGTCATTTTCACCAGTGTATGTCTGTCCACAGTTTGTAAAATGTGCGTGAGTGTCGGTGAGTGATAGGCGCATTGAGTTTATTCCAAAGAAATGCGCCCTACAAATGCCATTTATTATTATTATTACGTTTGCCAGGCATACTACGGGGAGCCGGGGTGGTCGAATGGTAGAGCGTTGGACTTCTAATGCTCGGGTCGTGAGTTCGATCCCCGCTGGGGCCAAATATTTGTGCTGGCTTTTTCATCGTTGCCCCGTCTTTGATATCACCCTATGTGGTGGAAAAGGACGTTAAATCCCCAAACACCCACCCATCCCACCCAGGCATACTACAACGCTGTGAAAAATTTCCCATTCACTGCACTTAACCCTTGCCTCAGAATCAGTCACTTGGGACACAATATAGCATCTAAAACCTTTGTTGTGACTCGGGTTGACGTACATGTTGTTCTACGTACATAGAAGTGTACCGCGTACTGAGCAGACGACAGTATTTGGTTGCGGGCTGAAGACCAAGCAGACAGTGCTGATTGGTGGCTATTTTTAGCGACTTGGTCGATCGACGTGTAGTACAGGTATGGAAGCGTTAGGTCAGAGTTCAATTTCTCCACCATCCGAGGCCGCAAAATCACGAAAATGGTCGCAACGGCCAAAAGAAGTATCTATTCATTCAGCAAACAGTCTAAGAACTTTGTAAACGGCAGTTTTCCCATGAGAACTCATATAGCGAATATAGCGACTTTAAGGACCTGGTGTCTACCCGTCTCTCGGTAACTTGCCTATAATTGAGCTGTTATCTCAGCCGTCACAATCCTACATAATCCTCTGTTTGCTTTCACGGCCCTGGAGAGAAAAGCATCGCACAGTATGATAGGTAATAGAGACAATATTATAGCGTAACTGCGTTCCGCGTTCTTTTATCAGTTTAGGGTGGAAAACATTGACAGTAATGGTGACTCACTTCAAATGCCATTATAAAACTGGGGTACTGTGGGCCGAGTATTTAACACATTTGAA
>JACVVK020000039.1:1720000-1807500 GCA_018292915.2 Batillaria attramentaria | reverse complement strand
GTGTAAGTAATGTGACATGTATTTCATGTGTATTTCATGTGTATTTCATGTGTATTTCATGCCACTTTGCCACTGTGAGGCGCAAAGAGCTCCGGCAGAAATGTGCCTGAGTGTCGGTGAGTGACCCGTCTTCGCTTGCTACACTGGAAGATCTTACATAATATCTACCCTACTATTATAATGTTGGCAAAAATGAATGTGTGTGAAAGTAATGGTTGTTCTCTGTGTCCTTCCGAGTTAGATGTAATAGAGCACTTTTTCGTTGAATGTCCTAGAGTAAAATTGTTCTGGCAATTCATAGAAGGGTATATTTTTAAGGTAAAAGAGGTTTAAGGTCAAACTAGATGCCTGTGATGTTCTTTTCGGTTACCGAGGGCACGAGATCAAGGCCACTGTAAATTGGATTAATCATGTCATTTTAATTGGGAAAATGTGTGTTAGCATCTTTAAAAAACGGAATATTCCTTACCCCCTAGAAATCATTTTCGATCAACAAATCCAGTTAAGGAAACTTTAAATCTTTTTTTTTTTTTTTTTTTTTGCCACATGTCCATCAACCGTAGATAAACTGTAGTGTTGCAGTCAGAACCAATGAAGACGCTACGCTCAGCCAAGTTTAAAAAAAAAGAAGAAATAATAAAACAGAATCAAGAAACGTTTAATTTTTTTGTGGCTTGAAGCGGGCCTATAACTGAGGTTCAACAAAAAAACAAAAAACAAAAAAAATACTCCAAAGAAATGCGCCCTACAAATGCCATTTATTATTATTATTATTATTATTATTAACATCAGTGCCATGAGAAAAGAACAACTACTTGAAGACCTTTTCAGGGTGGTTGTTTTGTTTTGTTTTGTTTTGTTTTGTTTTGTTTTTGTTTGTTTTTTTTGGTTTTTGTTTGTTTGTTTTTTTTTGGGGGGGGGAGTTGGTGTTTGTTTGTTTGTTGTTTTTTTGTTGTTGTTGTTTTTTGTTGTTGTTGTTGTTGTTTTTTTGGGGGGGTGTTTTGTTTTGTTTTGTTTAATCACAAGCTATTATTAATTAAAAAGTGTCAATCAACAGTTTCAAGACTGCAGAAGCTGCATTTTTTAAGGGTTCAGAGTCCGTTCTATTTTTGCTTCAGCAGTACAAAGGGTGTGAATGTTTTTTTTCTCAATGTACAATAAACAGACAGCTGGACACATATTGTCCTGTTTTACAATTACCTCTGAGTGTGTGAGTGTGCGCGTGCGTGTGCACCTTTTCAGTTCAGAATGTGATCGAAGTCCATCGGCCAACAGAAGTTGCAAAATGATAAATAAAATTGATGTAAGTACGTACGAGACAAATCACACACACACACACACACACACACACACACACACACACACACACACACACACACACACACACACACACACACACGACTCTCTCTCTCTCTCTCTCTCTCTCTCTCTCTCTCTCTCCCGCTCCGTCTCCCCACCCCATCCCTGCACCTCCCGCCGCAAGCTTCATACCATTACGTTCGAGATTCATCACTTGTGATGTGCAGGGTCAGTGTGGATTTGGGGTGTGAACCCAGGATTATCGGCGGAGATAGATGACAGAGCAGCGTGCGTCGGCTGCGTAGGGACAAACGAGTTCTTCAGAGGGAGCTGACATACGGGAGGATCAGTCGTCAGCCGGTGTGTCCCCCTGTCCCTCAGCCTACAGAAACAGTGCTGAGGTATGCGCCAGTTCTTGGTGGGGCTTGGGGTGTCATGAATATGACGCATTCAGTATCCTCTGTACCAAGCAGATGTTTCTGCTACTCAGTCGTCAGTAAGGGGCGGTGTGTGTATGTGTGCGCGTGTGTGTCAGTGTGTGCCGCGGTTCCGGCGTCAGTGCGTGCGTACGTCAGTGCGTGCAGTGCGTGTGCGTGCGTGAGCTCGCGCGCGCGCGCGCGCGCGTGTGTATGTCTCTCTCTCTCTCTCTCTCTCTCTCTCTCTCTCTCTCTCTCCTTGACCAAATGCCTAGCCATCGAGCGGGGAGCCGGGGCCGTGGTCGAATCAGTGGTAGAGCGTTGGACTTCTAATGCTCGGGTCGTGACTGAGTTCGATCCCGGCTGGGGCCAAATATTTGTGCTGGCTTTTTCATCGTTGCCCCGTCTTTGATATGTGGTGGAAAAGGACGTTAAACCCCCAAACACACCCACCCACACACACGCCATCGAGCGACAAACTACACTGTACCGCCTAGGCCAGAAGCAATTCAAGGGAAGTAACTCTCGACTATCACCTCACTGAGTGGAGTTGCTTCCCATATCCTGCCGGGGATGTGCGCGGTTCTCTTTGATTGGTTGATTGGTGGGTTGGTTGGCTGATTGGTTGGCTGATTGGTTGGCTCACCCGACTTAGCGGGCCCCCCTTCCTCTCAGCATCTTCCTACGCGCCTGTAAACTTCATGTTTCATTTTGCCACTTTAGTCATTCAGGCATTGCACAGCAATTTACTCCGTTACAATACTGGGAATAGAGGTGCTAAATCAGTCGGTGCCGGGGAGAGCGACAGACAGACAGACAGAGACACAGGCAGACAGACAGACACCCGGACAGGCAGACAGGCAGACAGAGACAGACAGACATACAGACAAGCGAACGGACGGAGAGGGTTTACATTGAATAATGAATGGACTTAAGACGTCATTTTATTTGAACAAGAAAAACATTAATACTGTTTTGCGTATGGAAAAATATTTACTGGCTTCTTTCTGTGCACAAGTTCCACGTCCGTGATTTGTTTTCAGAACAATGACAGGAAAAAATACGTTTAACAGTTCTTGTCGGATTTGATTGGTTTGGCTGTAAATTGTCTTCACCCACAATTTTTCTCACGGGTCTCGATTCAGCGATTTCTCGTGTTCGTGACAATATTTTGCATCAGAATAATGAATGTGTTCTATTAGGCATTCAAATATTGTTTTAAGGCACTTATCTCATAAGCGTCCCTGGTCAGTTTTACGGTTCTTAAGTGACGTCCAAGACTTCGTTGCAAATATAACCGATATCGCACGCACGCACGCACGCACGCACGCACGCACACACACGCACACACACACACACACACACACACACACACACTTTGTTCAAATGCAGGGATTTTTTTTTTTTTTAAAGATATAGGGCCAATGCGTTGTTTAAAAGCCCACCGTCGACCATCGAATCACGTTGAACGCATTCATTTTTCGCACAGCGGAAGATCGCATGGTATTCCACGCATTGCCGCATCCTTTTTGTTCCGTTTCGAGTCATTCATATTCATGATGTGAACTGTCAGCAGCTGTCAGTCAAGGTCAAGGGAGATCAGCGTTGGGACATCGTCCAGCTTCTCTCTGAGGTGCTCTCCCTCGATGAAAGGTTCGTACACTTCCACTGCCTTCCGCTTGGGAGTTCTGTCCCTTCTGGGCATGCGCACTGGGGAGGCGAAGCGCCGGTTCTGAGGTCGGCCACTCCGCTCCGCCGGCACTGCACTCCCGCCCCCACCACCGGCCCCTCCCGGCCCCTGCTGGTAATTTTGGTTGGTGTTGACGTGGTGGTTGTTGAGGTGCTGGTGGGTCAGGGCGGCCTGACTGCTGCTGTGGTGGTGGTTGTGGCGGCCGTGGTGGGGGTTTGTGGGGTAGTGGTGGTGGTGGTGGTTGTAGTGGTGGTGGTACGGAGGAGGCCGTCCCTTGGTGTGCGGGTGCATGTTCATCGCGATGGTCCTGCTCCTCAGCATGCCAGGTGTCGGCTGCTCCTGCTGATGCTGGCGACTACCACAATCGGGCTGCCTCGTCCTCCCTCTCTCGGACACAGCAGCAACACTCACGCTGTCCGACTCACTGACAGCGTCGCCCAGCTTGGGCAGGAAGAGATGGAGCTCTGTGTGGAAGTCCGACCCTGGCATGTTCAGGCTCAGCCGGACGGGGTCGCTCTCTGTATTGTGTGAATCCGCCTCCTTCCAGGCCGTGACGTCTTCCCAACCGTTCGTGATGGTCTCCATGTCAAGTTCGGCATCATCCAGGTCACCAGGAGCTTCCCCAGCTTGTCCTCCTTTCCGCGCGGGAGAGCGGTCTGTTTTCGGCTTTTTCTGGGTGTTGCTGGGGAGTGACGTGGACGACCTGAGGTCGCCGGGTAAGGATTTGTCTCTGTCATCGTCGTCTGTGCTGACTCGGTAGTACTGACTGTATCTACCCGTCAGCTTGAACAGCTGTGTGTCCTCACCACCCACGTATCTCTCGCTCTCCTCACCCCAACCCCCTCCCTTCTCCCCGCCCCCATCGTCATGAAGGGCGTGCACGCTCGGAAGACGTATACCGGAAGGGGAAGTCACGTGGCCGGTCCCACGATCGGAACTGGCGCAGTCCTTGTCGGTTTTGGGAGAGTCCCCGCCGCCAAACACTGGCACCGCTGTTTGGAGCTTCTCTACCGCAGCCACCAGTCTCTTGAACGTCGGCGACTTGCTGCGGCGGTGGAAGCCATGTTTAGACGGAAGAAGCGTCCTCGGGCCATTTTGCTCCTTCTGCCCGTGTGATTGGCTCTGCTGCTGGTGACGTGGCGGCCTGTGGGTCATGTTGGATGCCCGGATGTCGCCAGACTCCGACAGAAACTTGATGGGGATCTCGGTTCTGCTGCTGCCCCGTCTGTCCCGGCTCTCACTGCGGCTCGAGCCCTGGGGTCGGGGCAGGTGGCCTGACCCTGCAAGACATGTTTCAGTTAGCATCACTCACTGACAGAACCTACAGTTTGAACTACAGTGTGTCGCTAAGTAGAAGAAGGAGAGTCAGCAGTGGTACGATTAAAAAACATTAAGCATGACAAGGAAAAAAGAAAACAAACTTCTAAAGCGGGATCTCCATACCCCTCCGCCATATTTCACATATCCCCCCCCCCCACCCCCACACCCTCCTGACCTTTGTAATGAAGGTCCCTCTTCCTTCTTGGCCAGTTCTATTCACTCCCCCCTCCCCCCCCCACTCTCTATTATCTCCCCTTCCCACCACCCCACCTCATCAGAGTGGCAAAGTCACCAACACCACTACCTTCGTCGTCATCATCATTATCATCGTTATTGTCATCAATACCAGCCCGCCACACCATCCACTACGCGTAGCAGTGGTAAACGCAATCGTCGTCATGAATCATCGTCATCAACGCCACCACAAACTATCAGCATTGTCATCGTTGTCGTCATCACCATCGTCATTATCGTCATCGTCATCATCACCTGGCCTGTGACGCGAGAACTCGGCACTTCGTGTAGCACTGTGACCTGTTCTGTCGGTCCCTTGTCTTTCTTTGCTGGCGGGACGTGACGTGTTGTTCACTCGCAAGACGCTGTTGCTGGTGGCAACGGCCTTGATGGCTGAGGTGATGGAGGTGAAGGCCATCTGGGTGTTGAGGCTGTCGGCCGGCACCACCCGGTCCGCCGACCTGGTGACCAGACCACGTGACAAGCCCCTGGACCTGTGAGACAAAGAGCGGTTATGATACAACAGAAGGATAAGTAATAGTAGCACACAAAACTTGTCTGTTTATACTTTTTCCCCTCGAATCCTGTTTTATTGCGCCCCTGGCCTGCCACGTTGTGTTGTTGTTCGTTGCACTGTGTTGCCTCTTAATTTTGCCGAAGTTGAAAATGATCAAAGATTAAACTACAGTGAGTTACTTCCCTTGATCCCTGCCTATCTCAGCTGGGAAACTAGAGCAGTATTATGGTTCCAGTTCGCCCGGATAAAGCTGATTCATACGGGGAGGGGGGGGGGGGGAGGGGGTACATTGACTTGGCTACAGTTTGGGGTGGCCGGTGGTCTAGTGGTTAAGACCCAATGCGAGAGGTCAGATTCGAGTCCCACTCGGGTCAAAGATGTTTTCCTTCAAGTTCTCGTAGTTGGCACCGTTCATTCGGGCCGACCGTCGGGGGTTCTCTCCGGGTACTCCGGCTTCCTCCCCCTCTGCTCTGGAAATGTTCAGCCCACCAAATATGAAAGTAAATGCAACTCTAAATTCCGAAACTTAAAACTGCTGAGCTGACCCTTCGCACCACGTGATTGTAATGTGTTCACGTCCAGTGTGTGAGAGAATGCTTGTGGTCCACGTGAGTGTGCGTGTTAGGTTCAGCTCGAGGCGCTTTGAGCCAGTTAAAGAAACTGGGAAAAGCGCCTACACAATACTGAATTCTTCTTCTTCTTCTTCTTCTTCTTCTAGTTTCTAGTGCGTTGACCAGCGGCAGTGCCAAATTTGAACGTGAGTATAGCTTACAGTAGTATGCTAGACGTAGCGGCTGGAGCAGACCCTTCCCCCAAAGTGTTCACATCAAAAAGATCTTACAAATGTTTTGGCCAATACAACAAACACAGAAATCTATATGCATATTAATGTGCAGTGTCTGTCTGTGTACGTCCTTTTAAAAACCTAATTTATTGATCGAAATTGATGGTTGTGACCTCTAAATCATTGTAGCGGGAAAAAGTCTCGAAAAAAAAATACACGGAGATCAACGTCCTTTTCCGCCACTTATCGCCAGACAGGGAGACCAGAAAACATGACTTTTGTTCTCACGTGACGATCAAAATTGGTGAATGTACTCAGGAGAACCCCAAAATCATTGTGGCGGGATAAAAAAAAAAAAAAAAAAAAATTCTCGGAAAATCGGAGTTTAACGCGTACGCTTATTTTTCGTCACGTATTGCCACACAGGGGTGGGTGGATGGGTGTCTGGGAGTTTAACGTCCTTTTTCTGCCACACAGGGAGTCCAGAAAACACTTACTGTACAGTTCACAGATCATCAGCCCTGGCTGTACTCAGGGGGGTTCTAAAACCAATCTGCCGGGGGAAAAAATCTCGGAAAATCGGAGTTTCACGTCCTTTTCCATCACGTATCGCCAAACAGGGAGACCAGAAAGCACTTATTGGACAGATCACATCATCAGCCCGGGCAAAGCAGGGTACATCCGCCAGTAAGATATATATGCACACCTTAGACGACAAGAAAACAATGACTGATGTCACCCTTGGGTGGTGGCTAACTACGAACAAAAAAACCCCTTGATATATGGTTATGTATAATCATGTGCAAGATCCTGTTATCCTTTAGAAGACCGGAACTTGAACACTTTCAACAGTAATCCCTCCGCGGCCTTGGCTTTTCGCTGACACTGTGGTTCAGAATACCACAACTCCCTTGCCTTTCTCTCTTCACACAAAGGGTCTCCGTATGTCCAAGTACACAACCAGCACCACAGACGTATAGAGATAGACGCACCGCCGCACGCTGCCACCGCTGCTTGCGAGTGTCGCTACGCGTCGGCCATCTTGCTGATACCACTTAGAGGCTCTGTGTATAGAACGCCTCGTTCGAAATACAAAGTTCTTTAGAAAGACGTCATCAGAAATGTGACGTAAGATAAAGCGGACCAATGCTATGCGCGCTATGTAAACAGCTGATAGCGTCTGGCCAATGCTATGCGCGCTATGTAAACAGCTGGCATTTCCAGGTATTAGCAACATGGCGCGCGGCGGCGTCACTTTTCCGGCATCGCGGTGCGTCTAGATCTATACGTCTGTGACCAGCACTCTAATAAGAGTTTTAAACGATTACCTACCAGCTTTTGCGCCTGTCCATATGAATGACACAATAATCACGGACTTAGCCAGCACCTTATGAAGAGATTTGCTGCATTTTGCCGGCGTACCGTGAGTTGAGCCGAGGTCAATCCGCGACCAATCGCCTGTGCTATAACATATGGGCCCTGGCGTAACGCGGATTGACCAATCAGGCGTGTGAAAACAGCACGTGCAAAAGTGTTATAACCAGTAATTTAGCGCCTCTCAAGATCACAGACTGTGCGGTCGGTTTGTGTGAGGGTGGTTTCACACTTGCCGACAAAAAATGTCGCATTTGATTTCGTGTTTAGTTCAGTTGAATTCAGTGCAGTTCATTTTAAGATGGAATCTTCGCAGGCGGAAACGCACATACAGGTCCCAATCCATCTCTCATTAATCTCACCAGTGTCGTATTTCGGACGGTTCTAATGTTGTTTTGCTTAATTTTGTTTGTTTGTTTGTTTGTTTGTTTGTTTGTTTGTTTGTTTGTTTGTTTGTTTGTTTGTTTGTTTGTTTGTTTGTTTGTTTGTTATGGATTTAAATTTGGTTTCGTGTGAGTGTTGCACTTTGATTATACTCCTGTTTGCTGCAGCAACAACTGTTAATCTTGCCTGATTCTTTCATACAGGACCAAAACCGAAAAAGAGTGAAGAACATGGGGTACTCGTCCGCGATACGAAACGTGCTGTTTGATTTTACTACCCAAATATTCACAGTTCAGCCCCCCACCTACTTGACTGCCCCCCCACCCCCACCCCATCCCCCTCCCTTCATCTCCCTCTCAATGGTGGTATTTGCTCTCAAGAACATAATTATTCTACGAGTGCTGCGTGTATAATAAAAATACCACATTTCTAAACACTGTCACAAAATCGAGGGGATTAAGTGTGGTTGATCCATTTAGTCTGGCTGACTGTTTATAACGCATAGGTCCACTCACCGAACAGTGCAATAAAAGAAAACAAGTGTACTGATAAAAGTATAAAAGTGAGAGTAGGAAGTGAAAGTGTAAAAGCGGTTTGCGTGCACTCTTCGATTTTCATCTGGGAAAATTTAAAAAAAAAAACTTTGAAAGTTTATCGCCGAAACCTCAAGACAGTAGGCGAGCGCGCGTTTAGCTTCGCTGTCCCGTCACTCTGGAACGCACTACCTGCCGGTCTGTGAGTCTTGACGGACATAGATCGTGTCAAGTCTGACTTGAAAATGGTATCTGTTCCGGCTGGCTTTCGGCTGGGTCCGCTTACTTCCTCTTGATTCAGCTGCTCTGTGTGTGTGTGTGTGTGTGTGTGTGTGTGTGTGTGTGTGTGTGTGTGTGTGTGTGTGTGTGTGTGTGTGTGTGTGTGTGTGTGTGTGTGTGTGTGTGTGTTCAAGTTGCATATTTGTTGGTATGAATGCGGGACTGAGTACGCGCATTGAGTCACTTTGTGAGAATTTTGCGCCATATAAGTACGATTCATTATTATTATTATTATTACTATTAGCTGTTTCCAGACTACGAGGGACGGCTATGTGGTGGAAAAGGACGTTAAACCCCCAAATACCCATCCACCCTACGAGGGACGGATCCTGACGTGGAATTTCCTCGACAGGATTATCTATCTTCTAGTCAGATTTGTGCATGGTCTTCTATACCATCATAGCTCTAGTTCCTCTGCACACACACACACACACACACACACACACACACACACACACACACACACACACACACACACACAGAGTGTAACGTAGTGTCGTATGACACACTTCCTGCCCCCGTCACAGAGTTCCAGACTTCGTTAATTAAAAATGAAAAATGTCCCGCAGCCACTCGCTGCCCAAAGGTAACACAAACAAGGATTGACACAGTCAACACGCTCTCTCTACCCCGCTAATATTGAGTCCACATTGCGGGTGGCAGCAAGCAAATAGCAGAACATTCAAACAAACCCAACCACCTCCCAATGCTCAACATTGACACAATTGAGGACTGGTACACTATACACTGTGTGCACACTCTCTCCCTCTCTCTCTAGAACCTTCAGTGTGCATTGCTTGTCACAGAAATGAGTCAGTCTTGTGAGTTCATTTCCTGACTTTTCATGTGTAGGTTTGTATGAGCCTCCTTGGCGTTTCAGTCGTGACGTGTAAGTTTGAGTTTCGCGACCGGCTCTCGCAGTGTAGTGGTTAGCACTTCGGACCATGGACCGGGGTTCGAACCCCAAGCGAGGCGAGGGACTTTTCCTACCTAGGTTGGCTCCTACCCAGAGCGGGTGTGCTATGGGCCCAGTGGGGGAGGCTGTTGCCACACAGCCGAGACTCACCCACTTCACGGGTGCGACTTTGAGGGTGCTTCCCTCGTCATGACACATCTCGTGATGTGGATGATTACACGGCCGGCACCGCTGGTGCCGTAGTTCCCGGGCCTGGTTAACGCCGGGATATTTATGACAGGAAGCGTGCCTCTCAAGCGGTCTCAAAACACATGGTCCTCCATGATGGCTTAGTGGATTGCTGAAACGAGGAACGACTGAATATCGCATGGGTCTGCCTAGAGCTATGCCGGCTAATACACACCGCTAGAGAAGGCATGAGAAAATTTGGCTGTTGTCGTGTCTTAAAATCATTATTGCGAATCGTAAAGTTAATGCGTTTCTGAAGACTTTTTTATATTGAAGATCTCTCCCAAAGATACGCACGAACGGTCGTGAATGCACGATATAGACTTCAGCTGTACATGTATAAGTATGCTGAGACCCCTACAGCATGCTCTTTTATTTGCACATAAAGGTTGAACGAATTCATTCATTGACAACAAATAGATCTTCGTTTGATATCATAGCCGTCTTTTCAATAATTGTATGCAAAAGCCAAATTGATTTTATACAGCTGGTCTAGTAGATGGAACATCATTCGCTGCGTAAGAAATACACACACCCCACTCCTACCCTACACACACTTGGCTTCAGGATAAACATGAACTCCACACACACACACACACACACACACACACACACACACACATCCCCTCCCATCCCTCCCCCCGCCCCTCCCCACCACAACCACCACCACCACCACCATTTACTCTGTTTTTTCCTATGCCCCATTAGGGTGGGGAAATAAACTTGACGACAATTTCACTCCCACCCACCCTCGCCATCCACTTACTAAAACATATATTATCTAGATTATCTGGTTTGCCCCCAGCCTACCTGGCCTACATATTACACGTAATTGGTCTACTCGTTGAGAAAGCAAACACTATGCTCTCAGACCCCCACCCCCCACCCCATCACACCCACCACCACCCCCACACTCCCGCCCCCTCCCCACCCCCTTTCTTTCTTACGATCACAGGTTACGATCTCAGTAGGTTATGATGGCCAGTAATGTTTTCCTTCCCCCCCCCCCCCCCACGTAAATACAAACGTGTGTCCTGAAATAGACAACCACTTGACACATAAAACACACCCGATCAATCAAATAGACTGACGGGATCGCCAGAAACTGACAACGGGTTATGACACTACAAACCGAATTACAAAATGAGGCCGGAACGCTTTCTCTGTAATACGAATTACGGTGTAGTGTAAAAGGAACAGAAAGTGATCACAGCAGCGAAAAACTATGACCCAAGGGAATGAAATATCGACGATTGGACGCTGCAAGGGGAGAAAACTGTGCTAGTCTCCCCACACACCACACACACACACACACACACACACACACACACACACACACACACCCACACACACACCCACACACCCACACACCCACACACCACTTTCCTTTCTTTCTTTCTTTTTTCTGTGCTAAGATCTGTAGTTCTGCTCTGCGATCACATTTCCCATACACGCACACTTCCCTGCCCGTGCACGGTCCAGTTACCGATTATTGTGTACTGTTCCTGTGGAGCCTGGATCTCCGAGCTGGTTAGTTGACTATCAATGCTCGGGTCGTGAGTTCGAATCCCCACTGGGAGCCTTAAAAAATGTGTCCTGGCATTTGCCCTGTCTTTTATGTGGGTAAAAAAAAACGTTGAGATCTGCAAACAAACCAACAACTTGCTGTTTCAACCCTCAGTCAAAGATCGACGGCTCGTAAACTACATACGAATTCGACTGTCGTAAATAGGAAATGAAGTAACAAAATGCGAAGAACGTGTTATAAATGCTGCGTGTAGCGTCGAGCGGTGAAAGAGCCTGAGTGGTTATCAAATCCACTGCGCTTAGACTCTCTTACCAAATGACGGCACAGCCCCTCGTCTCAACCCCCTTACCGTTCTAGAATGGGTCAAGTTCGCAATCTTTACACATAAGTGTACACAATAGAGAATCGGTTTTGTTGTTACTGTTGTTGTTGTTGTTGTTGTTGTTGTTGTTTTGTTGTAATAGTTGGTGTTGTTATTGTTGTCGTTGTTGTTGTTGTGTGTTGCTTTTGTTGTGTGTTGCTGTTGTTCTGCGCTGTATTTCATCCCGGCTGGGGCCAAATATTTCAAGTGTGCTGGCTTTTTCATCGTTGTCCCGTCTTTGATATCACCCGTATGTGGTGGAAAAGGACCCAAACACCCACACACCCTGCGCTGTATTTCTGTATCCACAAAACTCGGAATGTGCACAAATGAAATGTACACATCTACAACCGCACCCTCCGTGTACGTCTGGAGCCACGAACGCATACTGGGTTGTGTTGTTCAACCAGAAACACTGACTCCACAAGAAAAATTATTCCCGTCTGCAGCTTTCATGTGTACAGAGAGCGAATACGACCCACTCGGCCTCGCAAACCCCTCCAGCGACATTCTCGCTTGAAGAAAACTTGCCTTCTGGAACCACAAACGCAAACAGAACAGAAAAAAAAATGAATTTTCCCCTCTTCGGTTTTATGTACGAATATGACCCATTTAGCCTTGCCAACCCCGTCCAGTGAAATTCTCACTCGAAGCATATACTTACTCATACTTACCCCGAGCATATTCTACCCTAAAATGTAGCGATCGCGGGAGCACCCGTATATCATACATCCTGAACAATTCAAGCACCCTTACCCCGATAGGATCGCGCAGTTTCCCTTTTTCTCACACGTGCTAGGAAAGCCTCTTGCCATATTTGCCCGTCTACTTGGGTCTGTTTGTCTTGGGCTCTAGGAGGCCGGAGAGAGCCGCTGATGATCTTATTTGGCCCAGCACACGTGTTACCCCGGTGGGTTTAACTCGAGAAAAGGGATTAACTGCGCCCCAGGAGTGGGTGATCTGGGGCGGGTCAAGTGAATGTCACTTTTTAATACACCGTCGTAAAAAACAACAAATTATCGGGAGAAAGTCGTTGTGGACAAATCTTTGTGCTGGCCTTTTTCTCTTTGTCCCCGTCTTTGATATCACCCCTACATGGTGGAAAAGGACGTTAAACTCCCAAACACCCACCCACCCACTCGTTGTTGTTGTCGGGCTGAAATAGTATAGCTGCGTGCTTTATGAAATGTGTACGGGAAACTTCGAGAAACATGGGTATGTCTTCAAGAAGAGAAGATTTTCAGTGCTGTTGCGCTGATTCTTCTTCTCTTCGCAGCCCCCCCCCCCCCTCTCCCCAACCCTACATCCCTCCTCCCCCATCCCCTACCTGTTTTCCTCCCTAATCTGTATTCATTCAAAGGCTTTGACAAGCCGAAATCATAATTTGCCTGACGCAAATACATTTGTCTAGCACATAAATATAACGTTGTGAATGCGCTCAGACTGAAAGATCTACTGGCAAGCTATATATTTCGTTGGCACTGAAATAATTAAAAATACATATAAAAATAAAAATCCTGATCAAGGCTACCCAGGAGTTTGGGTTGGTGTTTGGGAATTTAACGCCCTTTTCCACCACGTGTGGGTGATATCAAAGACGGGGCAACGAGAAAAAGGCCAGCACAAATATCTGGCCCCAGACGAGATTCGGGCTACCCAGGGGACTCGTGCGTGTCTTATTAACCGGTTTGTTCTACGGGCCCCGAAGAGGTCAGAATGATCAGTGCTGACGTTATCTGTCGTGCGTGGGCATCGTGTGGGAATTGGTCAGGACAATAACCCTCACACGCAACCCAAAAAGAATCGCAAAAGTCAACGGAGAAGAACGACCGGGAGTAGAACAAGAACAAAAACAAAAAACAAGAACAGAAAGACAAAGAAGAAGATATTCAGCCCACATAAAAAAATTTGAATACAATTCTAAATTCCGAAACTTAAGTAGCTGAGCTAACCCTTCGCACCACGAGACTGTAATGTGTTCACGTCCAGTGTGTGAGAGAATGCGTGTGATTCACGTGAGCGTGCGTGTTGGGTTCAGCTCGCGGCGCTTTGAGCCAGTTCAAGAAATTGGGAAAAACAGCCAACACAATACACGGTAACTATATGTATGCATTACCTGGTGCGTGTCGATCGGACCTTAAAGTAGACTTCAGTGTCTTGCCGGGTGGGGCCGAGGATGGGGAACCGCTTTACTTCTGTCGAGCTGCCCGACCCTTGGCCCGTCCCTGACGACGACATCCCCCTGCCCCCGGGTCCCGTCCCGTCCCTGTTGCCCGTGGGGCTGGGGCCGCTGGCGTGGCCGTTGGTCTGCGTGACGCAAGGAAGACGGTCCTCTGACGCCAGGGTCCCCTCTCCCGGAGCGAAGGACACGTGGTTGCCCGGTTTCCATGGGAACGACTGGCGCACGACCGCTGTTGGCATCTTCATGGAAACCCTGGTCACTCAAGGTCAGGGTCGTACAAATGTTGGGGATTTTCGCTGGTGGTCGAACGGTGAACACAGAGAAACGGCAGACGACTTCAACTGACGATCAGCGCGCACAGCTGGGACATGCATCATCTGGTAGCACAGCACGAAGGTCGGTCAAAAGTGACCCGCACCGAAGACCCAACAGCAGGGCAAAATGTCTTGCCGCGAACCATAGACAGACCTTTCTCTGTACATGTGAGCCTGTGTGCTTCACTTCACTGCTCAAAACCAACAACGCAATGCACCAGTCACAGCGTGTATTGCCAAAGATAAAAATACGTCAATCTGACGTAAGGTTTACCGAAGGCAGCAGATAAATCGAAGCGATATTCCAAGCAGTTTGTACTCTGTGCTGTGGTAACATGTCCAACGTTGACTGTTCTCTCACTTCACGTGTCCTTACTTCGTTTTAGAACATGAAAACAGGAGCATCAGGAGCCTTGTATCAAGGACCATGTGGTAAGTATATCCTAGCTTCTGCCGGTGACAGTCAAAGACTGCCTGAGATGGAGGACGTGGAAGTGGTTCTTTATGCCGGTTCACTGATGAAGCTCCTGAGATGATGTTGGCGAGGGAACGATCAGCTATTGTTTCCACAACGGACAAGGCATGGACACCGGCTGCGTCATACGAGGGTCGTCAATTTCAGTTTCACGATGTCTCCTAAAAATACAGAGCAAAGTCTTTTACGTACAAACACGTGTACAAACACAAACGTATGCACACACACACACACACACACACACACACACACACACACACACACACACACACACACACACACACACACACACACAAGGCCCTGGCTTAATTTCACTCGCGGAAGAAATTTTTAATTAAAAAAAAAGCAAACAAATTACACACGAATTTTTGGGTGAGGTGAACTTTCTCGAAACAGGTTGTGACCGACGATAAGGAGAACCAAACAGTCTCGACATTTAGTGATTTACTACACATTTCACGGCGTAATTTCCTTCTCCACCGATGTAGAAGAGAACTGTGTGCCAATCATACCCATAAATTTACTTCCCAAATGTGCAGATGAAACGCCATATTATGCTGCCATACATGCATGTGATACCTACATACATACTGATACAGTTTTCTTGAATTGCGTCCATAATTACAATAATAATAATACACTATATATTTTTTGTCTTTAAAAGGACATTCACCTTGCAGCCTGATGAGCATTCATTCATAACGTAGATACTATGAAAAAGATAAAATTATGTTGGTCAATAAATTACATAAAGCAATACTAAAAATATCACACCCTCAGACCCTAAAAGAAGAAGAAAAAATTGTTATCTTCACACCTCACACCACACCCTCCCCCCCCCCTCTCTCTCTCTCTCTCTCTCTCTCTCTCTCTCTCTCTCTCTCTCTCTCTCTCTCAATTCAAGCGGAGGTCAGTTCTCCACAATAATATTACATGTATGAAGAGACTCATGACCTGACCCAACAAACTCCAGCCTTATTGATCAGTCACGTGGAATCAGTCACAGCAGCCTAATGACCTCCTGTGCATTGCATGTGCAGCCCATTTTGCCTTTCAGCAACAACACAAGCAGAAACACGGTAATTTACCCTAATGGTTCTAGAGTTTCCTGCAAGGCACTGTGACATGTGGCGCTGAAGCGTCTCCTCGCACAAGAACGAAGTCATTGTGGGCAAAAACATGGCAAAATCGATCGTGCCGGTAGAGGGGGTAGTATTTTGTAGCTGTCAGCGAAAGGCTTGGGGGGGGGGGGGAGACTGCTGTTTACTGAGTTGTTGGTGGGCCTGTGTGATCTACATTAAAGTTTCAAATAGTATGACAGGGTGACAACAAAACACCACACAAAACAAGGTGGGTGGGTGGATGTTTGGGGGTTTAACGTCCTTTTCCACCACATAGGGTGATATCAAAGACGGGGCAACGGTGAAAAAGCCAGCACAAATATTTGGCCCCAGCCTGGATACGAACTCACGACCTGAGCATTAGAAGTCCAACGCTCTACCATTCGACCACCCCGGCTACAGACATACAGCAGCGTGCGGCAAACTCTTCATCGGATGCGCTGACTTTGTGAATCAGAATCAATCACTAGGGTCACAGTACAGCATCTCACAACATTGTGGTGACGCTAGACAGCGTATAAGTTGTTCAGCCTACGCTTCTTCGAAAGATGGACGTGGGATTTTTAGCGTGCACACTTGATATTTGTGCGTGCGTGTGTACACGAGGGCGGAACAGGCACCGTAAACAAGTCTGCACGTGATTTTGACTCGATTTGGAAAGGAAAAAATCCATCCAAATTCCTGCCCACCAGGGATTCGAACCGGACGGCTCAGGATGCGAAGTCGGATACCTTAACCACTACACCAAATCCGCTAACCCCACAGTCATTTCAATGAAACATTCCGCAAAAAAAAATACAAATACAAATACAAAAAAATTAAATGCCGGTACATTGAGCAAAGTTATGCGTCCCGCACCTAGGCTGCATGGAGTGTGTAACGAAATTCCTTCACCCTCTTTGTGGTTGTTATGTAAATCAACTCAAGCGTTGATATAGGGGCGTAATTAATAGAAAGTCGATAGTGTCGTAATGCGGCTAGCAGGTAGCCAGGCGAAGCAACATGGCTGTGGCAGCAAACATGCGGCAGTGTTGCACGTGTCGAGGTTATTGTAGTGCATGGGGCAATCCAGTCGCCATAGCTTTTCGGGAATTTTTTTTCTTTTTTGTATGTATATATTGGAAATAGATGTTTGAAAATATTTGACCTAATTTTATCAAACATGGATATGATTTTGAAACAGCTGACGACCTCGGCGTAAGTGAAAATTTGGGTGAAAATGTGAGTTGTGGAGGAAAAAAAAATGAAATACCGAAATGAGCCCAACATACACCTCCCGAGAACCTCAAGTGACAATGACGTCAAATGTAACCTTGTTCAGTAACTGACGTGTAGTCCTAAAAGCTTCATGGGGAAGTGGGGAAAAGGTGACGTCAGTGGATGACGTCAAAGTGCTATTTCAGTTGGAAGAGTTTTGAAGGGCTTGTCAGGTTTCCAACAAAAAAAGCGGTGAAAATGTCGATTTAGATCGGTTTTACTTACGACGAGAAGAAACGGAAAGGCAAAGAACACTGGCTGTTATATATTGTACTAGGTCACAACTTCCCGAATAATCTTTCCTCTGCAATACGAAAGGTCTACGAACCAACAGCAGATGGCTATTAGAAATAACTAAGCCGGCACCCTTACTCAATACCCGAAATGAAATTGGAAAGTGTCCGCGATAAAGACTGAAAATCCCTTACTTACTGACTGGATATTGCGACCGTAATATAGTCTTGATCTTCACGACACAACCCGGGACAAGGCAATGCGGCCAGGCTGTAGAAATCTTCCACGTAAATGCGAGGATTTGGGGTTTGCCAGCCCGCTATCTCCGAAATGAATCCAAGAAATCTGACAGACTCTGCTACGCTGAGTTCTATCGCATTTGGCTTGGTGTCAGAACAAAAAAGTGTCTCTTTCGTTGAACAAGCAAGCAGTCGTTGTTTCTCAATTAAGCAATTAGTCTGCTTCTTTATAGGGTGGGCCTGATTTTACTGTGTAGAACGGCAATTTTCTCGGATCAAACAAGACTGTTAGTCAACCGTTGCACCGTATTTGTAGGCTTCAGGGTGTCTTGAGGCGGTCACACGAAAAATACATTCCAAACCTTTTATCATAATGGGGACTAATGACTATGGCAAAGTAGACACCCTGTCAAACATTCAATGAACTGAACACAGAAAATTATACTCTGCAGCATGCTGAAAATGGCTTTAACGTGAGAAGAAAGGGGCCGATTGAAAGTTGAGGAAGTGCGTGTTTAGTACAATTTTGCTTTGAACTCTATGCGGTTCCCAGTAAATTCTTTGCACAACACACACACACACACACACACACACACACACACACACACACACACACACACACACACACACACACACACACACACACACTTACCCCGTGTCCTGATGCGCTACGAGAGTGGAGAGGGCTACGACAAGTCAAGTGTGTATATCAGTCAGAGCCAAACGCCGAAAGATATATGTACGTTTGTGGCCAAACACGCCTCCTAGCCGTGCAACAACCTCTCCCATGACTGTCGCGCGATCTGCTACCCCCAGCAAGTCCTTCGCCCCCCCCCCCCCTCCCCCTCCCGCCCTCCCCCTTCCCCCACGTCTCCTAAAACACCACCTCCTGACCCAACCACACACACGATCTGTTTAACGCGCAGACCTTTCTAACCACCTATTGACATTGTGCGCAAACACCCGATGGAAACGATTTTCTGCATGGACATACTAGAGAAGTGGTCGGCCGCGGGTGGGTGGGTGTTTGGGGGTTTAACGTCCTTTTCCACCACATAGGGTGATATCAAAGACGGGGCAACGATGAAAAAGCCAGCACAAATATTTGGCCCCAGGTCGGCCGCGGAGGCATTTTGCCAGTTAATTTAGTATGTTCGTGACCATTTACGCCTGATGTGCATATGCACGGGTGTGAAATAAAAATGAACGGGCGGTTCCCCCCCCCCCCCCCCCCCCCCGTGCTACTCCGATTCGAGAAGTTTCGCGGACGATAAGTGATCTCAGCTAAAGCCGTTAGCATGATGTCACACGCATGATGAAACGTTTTAGTCCGAACAAACAGCGAACATGGTGTTTTTCCGTGATATGCAGCAAGCAGAATGTTGCAATACAGCTTCAGCTCGTCACAGTGACCATTTGCAGATACCCACTGTGATATGTAAAATCTGTTTGCAACCACAGCAAAACAGATTCAGAACTTGGACACGTCTTCTGAGGACTGTGTGATTCGCATGCAGCATGAATGTAACTGCACTGCTAGGAAAATCAGGATGTGTGCAACAGGAAAAAAAATAGTCTAAGAGAGTACATTGATACTAAGTATTTATTTACATTTTAAGTACCATGTAACGCCCACTTTGCGGCCATTTTTGCCACAGCATTGCCAGATTTGCATCTGAGAAGCAGGTAAAAGTTAATTAATAGCAAAACCACCACAGCTTTAAACTGCGTGATAAGCGTTGAGCTGAATTTTTTTTGTTTGTTTTTTTTTTTTGCTGCCCCAACTCTTTGCCAGCTCCAGTGGTGTTCCTCCCAGGTCATGGGTGGAACCCACGGAGGACTGACTCGGAAGCTGGGACAATTTTTATTATGCATGATGATGGAGATGAGGATGACAGTAAGATGATGCTATGGAGGTCCATGTGGTTTGGGACTGCGGGACAGGGCCGCATTCCACGCTTCCTGTCATAAATATCCCGGCATTAACCAGGCCCGGGAACTACGACACCTGCGGTGCCGGCCGTGTAATCATCCACATCATAAGACGTGTCATACAAAGGGAAGCACCCCCAAAGTCGCACCCGTGAAGTGGGTGAAGCTCGGCTGTGTGGCAACAGCCTCCCCATTGGGCCCATAGCACACCCGCTCTGGGTAGGAGCCGACCTAGGTATGAAAAATCCCGCTTGCCTCGGCTGGGATTCGAACCCGGGTCTCCCGGTCCATGATCCGAAGTGCTAACCACTACACTACGGGGGGCGGTGTTGAGCTGAATTTTAATGAATGATACGCACTTTCGAATTCCACTTCACGCACACACTGACCACACCTGAACGCAATCAAATTCAGACAGGCCTCCGGAATCGCCGCACTTGCTGACTCGGAGCGGGCGAGATGAAAGTACAGCACGTGGGGGAGGTTACCGGCGTGCTGATCCCTGATCCTAAGGATAATTTCAACAGCTTGCCATGCCGTCTCTAGGCGGTCTCTCATTAAGCATTACCCGACGCTAAAGCTGATTAGCCCTGTATTCCCCCCGCGGTCGACCGCGAAAACAAAGAGTCATGACTGTGTGACACCTTTTTCGACGTCAACAAAGATCACGGGGGTCAGTCCAAATGGCGGGTGTTTTAATTCCTTACATGTTCTGTATGTTTTGCCTGTATACCCGTCTCACTATATGTCTGTAACTGTGCATTGTGCATTTGTATAAAAACGTCAAAATAAAGTGATTGGAAAAAAGCCGACAGTAGGACACAAATTCAATGTGGGTTCAAGTGTTGTTTGTTGATGTGTTGTTGTTGTTGTTGTTGTTTGTTTGTTTGTTTGTTTTGTTTTAGGGACGGGGGGGGGGGGGGCAAGACAGTAGAAACAAGTTTTTGTTTTTTTTATGAGTAGCACAGGAAAAACTCCGCCATCTTGACCTGTCCCCCTGTGATGACAGGTACAGCGGGCGGCCCCGACACTCACCTTACACACTGCAACCAGCTGTTCAAACTGTCCCGATAGCAGTGACAGATCGGCTACACTAACCTGTCGGCCACAACCACAAATCCACACAGGGAGGAAAGAGGTCTTGATCCTAATTTCTATCGACACGGTAAAGCCAAACGTTGGGACAGCCTGACTTAGCCCTCGATCTACCCCCCAGGGGATGTCACGGTGCCTGTTGTCAACGGTTGTTAGAACAGCCTGGTACTGAAGGGTAAAGGGGAATGGTGAAAGACAAGGGGATTTGGTCTAGTGGTTAAGGTACGCGAGTTCGGATCCTGAGCCGCCCGGTTCGAATCCGTGGTGGGCAGGAAGTTGGATCGATTTTTCCTTTCCAAATCGAGTCCAAATCACGCGCAGACTTGTTTACGGTGCTTGTCCCGCCCTCTAGTACACACGCACGCACAAATATCAATTAAAAATCAAGCGTCCATCTTTCGAGTAGGCTGTGGCCGGTGGCGTGGAAAAAAAACAACCCAGAAATACTGTCGCACGCACCAGAGTGAATAGCAGGGTGAAGGTTTGCACATAAAGTAGCGCTTAGCGGCAGCAGGCTTTCACTGTTTCGTCCTTCAGCCCTGCGGTGCCATGAGCATTTCAGAAGAGAGAGAAATCTGAGCCGAGGAGAAGTCTACCATACCATACCATACCATACCATACCATACCATACCATACCAAATGCTGCTGTGAGCTTTACCAAGTTGTCACGGCTGTGTCCTAGACAATTAGTTAGGCCTATTTCCAGCATTGTGCTTACTCTTAAACGGGTTAATTCCATCTCTGCTAAGCCAACTTATATTTTGGAACAGTTTCGCTCGTGAGTGCGCCTGTACACTCGAAACACTCTGTCTTGGTGATTAGTACAGCTCTTAATGCGATACCATTTGGTGCGAGCGGTCGAACATTCAAATTCTACGACTGTTACACTACCGGGAGACTCAGTATGGTCGTCGAGTACGCTTCTGTGGGCCAAGTGCCAGCATTGCAGACGCTGTCACTGTCCAGGTGTCTGAGTGGTGTGACGATATATACCACAGAAACAGTTCGGAACGATCTAGCACCCCAAAAATTACGTGCACTCCCACGGCAAAACGGTTTGTAGTTGTATGATACAACATTCCACTCCGACTCACCAAAAGTCTCGCAAAAGAGGAAGCGGTCCAGGGACAGTGTGGAATCTCCCAGTTACATCCAGTGTTGTCGTTCAATCCACGAGGTGTCAGTTGCAGCTCCACAGTTCACACCTTGAGAAAGAGAGAGAGCCCAGGCTCTATCGTAACCACAGATCCTCAGTGGGCCGTTAAGCACCACACGTTCTTGTTGAATGTTCTTCTGTGACTCCTCAACTCCAAGTGATTCGGTTAGAGTTCAGTCCAGACGCGATATTCCTGTGGCCTCTGATCTCAGGCGTATTCTCAGTCGCTGCAGTTGGTGGCGAAATCCATTCAGGTAGGCCTGATCTTCGAATCAAGCCACGAGGTTGGTCAAACGAATGATCAACCAGCGGGTGGTGGCTTACTCAACCAAACGTAACCGCTTCTGCCATGATCCTCTTCGCGAGTCCCCGCGGCATTCTGCAGTGCAGAGCCAGTTAGTACATGAACTCCGCGCACTGGCTCTGAGCACATCCAAAACTTAATCGCGACAAGCAAAACTCACTACAGTCTACAGACTAGCCCACTGGCAAAAGCGGGTACTTCAAACAAGCACTGCACTTGACCCCACGCACAATTTATGTCCTAACGCCACAAGCCCTGCCAAACCCTTTTAGGTTAGATCGTCGGCCATTGCCTTTTTGCAGGCCTCCGCTCTACAGGCGGTCTGTCGAGTACGGACCGAGGCGGAACAAAGGAGTGATCTGATTGATGAGGGTACTGTCTCATGCGGGGAGGGGGGGGGGAGGTCATCAAGCCAACTCTGTACGATCGGGTTTCACTACGTTTACCCTCAGCACTGACCGGAAATCGGCTAGCCGAGACCTGCGCCGAGACAAGTGATACCTAAGAAGGGAAAAAACAAAAGCACTCGGTGACAAGGAAAGTGGACAGTTCTGAACAACTTTGTGGTCAACGTGTTATTTTACAGTATGCACAGAAGCGGTGAGTTCTGTCGCATTCACCAGCACAGTACATTTTCAGCCTGTTTCAGAGATTATTGCCTGCATGAGTTATCTCCCTTTCCGCAACAAGGACGCATTTTTCGTGGCAGAGCACGAAAAATGCATGCATGCTGCGGTTCTGTAGATGCACGGTGGACGATTTTGGGTCACTGCAGAGGGATAAGCGTTGTGAAACCTGATGGTACAGAGTTGTCACCAACCATGCGTGCACCGCACTTGGGGGTCAAGTGTCTGCAGAGCCAGGAGAGTATTACAGTAACTGACTCTTAGTTCAGCGCAGAATGCGGACTTCACGGAACCTTCGATAAGCCGACCACCCTAGTGACCCAGCCAAGCGTGGCTCAAGGCATGGGTAACGCGGATCTGGATAGATCTGCTCTACACATTTAACGTACAGCCGTGCAAGTCTCAAGTAGGGACCGCGACCGGCCGGTCAACCGTGAAAAAATTGCAGGCTTTTGCGGTCAAATGAACCGGGGCTTGAGCCGACTGCCCCGAGTGCCCAAATCGCGGAGATAAATTCTTTGTAGTTTTTGTTGTCTGAGAAAACATGGCTTGCTTGGTGACACGAAAGAAGAAATGTGGTGGTCGCTGGAGTTGCCAAATACCGGAGCAGACTCCCCCCACCTCCCCCCCCCCCACCACCCCCTCCCCCACCAGCGCTGGCATACGTCCCCCCCCCCCCCCCCAAAAAAAAAAAGTAGTGAAAACTCGCAATGCAGCATTAATTTTGTACACATGTGATATACCTTTGAAAACTGCTCATTTTGCTGGCTGGCCAGAACAAAGGAATCGGAGTATCTCGAATTATTATTATATCGAAATGGATAATCACCCGTCAATATTGGCACTGGCTTCCTGTTTCTCACAGGATAGAGTACAAGATCTGCACCCTTTGCTACAGAAGTATACATGAATCTGCCCCATCCTACCTTTCTGAACTGATCCAACTCAACACTCCGTCACGCTCCCTCTGGTCTTCAGCCGACGCTCTTACCCTCAGAATTCATCGCCCTAGTCAGTTGCATGAACGCTGACAGTGACCGAGATAATTGAACCTATCGGAACAGCCGTGACAAGACCGCAGTTACAGCAATAACAACTGGCTCAGTGGCGCTCAGTATACAATCATGTTGTTACATTGATATATCTACCATCCAGCCGCCGCTGTTTCCGTCTCACCAAGCTATGATAATGGCTGTTCAGACAATGTTGACATACTTGAACACACTCGGCATACTTGATTGCTCGTCGGCTTTCGTCCCTACCCTGAATTACGCACCCGCCCTATGTCTCTGCCGGTTTTTGTTTTTTTTGCAAAAGGGCCTAATTGCAATCGATTTGATAAGCACGTAGGCCCTTTTACAAAATGACGGTACTGCATAACCTGGTAGACCTACGCGTGTGAACTCTTTGCCTGAGCCTCTTCGAAAAACTTAAAAATATGACAGTCTTTCATAAGAGCCTCATAAATTCATATCTGCCACTTACACTGGCTGACATTGCCAAACACAATTACACTTTCTTTTTCCTCGACATGTATTGATTATTTCTTTTCTTTTCTGCTGCATATTTATAAGCCCAGGACAGTGAAAGCCTTTTCTTCCTCCAGCTACTACTTTCCTTCTTGTTCTTAGGTTTCAGTTTATGTTATTAAAGGGCTTGGACTGCCTCAGACAACACTTCTGCGCTACGTGACTGGACTTCGCGGAATCGGATCTACTTGGCTCATTTTATTTTTATTCTTTTTCAGTAAGCGTCTTTTACTTTCTATGTCCGTCAAATCAAGGAAACTGTTATATACACATTGCTGCGTATATAATTCTAAGTGATATTGTTTTGTTGATCTTAACTAAGTAACACAATTCTTAAGCTAATCTCATATTTTATGAGCACTCCGAAACGCAAATTTCAACGTGGTCAACATGATATGGTGTATCTTGAATCTTGTTAAAGCCGTGCAACAATTCCAAGTTTACTTAAAATCTTCAGATCACTAGGCACCACTTCGAGCCACTATTATGTAACCTGCAGCGGTTTGGGGCCTAGCGTGAAGGCCCACGACTTGCGTAATAGTGGCTTGAAGTGGCTTCTGCTGGTGTGCAGTGGCTTGTTTTTTTTAACCAGTCTTATCATACAGTGGGTAAGAGGTGGCCGGGCTTGAGTTAATGAGCCAGGCCCGTATGTAAAAGTCGAGGTTAATTTAATCCACGGCTACGGGCCTAACCCAGACTAGGACAAAAGACACCCAAAAGCAAAATTAAATTAAAAAAAGGAAGCGAAGAAAGGAAGAAAAAAAATCCTTCTATAACATCTTAGGCACCTTGCTGGAATGGGCCCGCTTCTTGATTTAAAAAAAAAAAAAAAAAAAAAAACACACACACACACAAACATTTAACCCTAGAGCTAGTTTATTTCGAGGTTAGACTCTAACCCAGGGCTAAAATCCCTAAACTCGACTATTACATACGGGCCCAGCAAAGCAACCAACCATCCGACTTCAACAGATCAAACACGCGATGACGGCAGGCGATATAAACAAATGCCTTTAAGTAAACCAGATCTCACAGAGAGAAGGAAGAAACATGATTTCTCCCACACCGCCAAAACTACAAAAGCGAAAGACGTCCTGATATCTGATCCGCGAACCTGATACATCAAACGGCCAAGCCCCACAAATCAGGAATCCCCCTACTCGCTCCGGTGCCATTATCTCAGACCAGGCAGAAGATTGTCGCTATAAGATCCCCCTACCAAAGCGGATTAAAGCTTTGCCCTTTAGTCTTCTGTACACGATCACCCTTCGTCTCTAAAACCCATCATCAGACTGTTGTTGGTACATTGCACTGTCACCGATTCGGAACAGTCATGACTGCCAATGAAATGTGAAACGTGAAGAAATGTCTGAGGACAGCAGTACCCTGTCAAAGGAGGCCCACAGGATGACTCTGTGAAGACTGCAATACCTGTCAAAGGAGGCCCACGAAATGGTGTCAAGTGGCCCATACAATGACCGACAACTCTTTGAGGACCGCAATACACACGTACCTGTCAAAAGGAGGCCACCACCTATGCTAACGTTTGCAAGGTTGTCGCGGTGACCGAGCGCAGTCAATGTCAAAATTAATGTCACTGAATCGAGACCGACATGATGTTTATGGTACGTCTGCAAATATGCGTATACGTATATAATACGTTCACCGTTACTTGCAAGAACACATAAAGACACCAGCGCCACAAATCATGAAGGATTTACTCTCGAAGGGGCTTTAACTTCATAGCGATTTGCAAGATCCTGATCGTGTGCCCTGTGACAATAGACCACTCCCACCGGCCCCCGTAGTGTAGTGGTTAGCACTTCGGATCATGGACCGGGAGACCCGGGTTCGAATCCCAGCCGAGGCAAGCGGGATTTTTCATACCTAGGTCGGCTCCTACCCAGAGCGGGTGTGCTATGGGCCCAATGGGGAGGCTGTTGCCACGCAGCCGTGCTTCACCGACTTCACGGGTGCGACTTTGGGGGTGCTTCCCTTTGTATGACACATCTTATGATGTGGATGATTACACGGCCGGCACCGCAGGTGCCGCAGTTCCCGGGCCTGGTTAATGCCGGGATATGTATGACAGGAAGTGTGAAATGCGGCCCTGTCCCGCAGTCCCAAACCACATGGACCTCCATAGCATCATCTTACTATCATCCTCATCTCCATCATCATGCATAATAAAAAAAAAATTGTCCCAGCTTCCGAGTCCTCCGTGGGTTCCACCCATGACCTGGGAGGAACACCACTGGAGCCGGCAAAGAGTTGGGGCAGCAAAAAAAAAAAAAAAAAAAAAAAATAGACCACTCCATTCGACAAGCCACGAGGCCAAAGTCCCGCCCCTTCACTCTGCCGTGTACACAGTACGTCCATGACGTCATTTTATTAAAAGAAGGGGTGGTTTCGAGATGAAAGAGATTGACGTAACGGTCGTTTTCCCCAAATGACGTCAACGGACTTACTGCTTTCTATCCACGTTTCAGTGATATCAAACGACACGTGCTTCCCTCTTTGTGGTGTCTGAAGAAAGTTTGCTAGATCGTGCCATGTATTGTGCTCATCATGCCGCGGGACGCGATTGGCTGAATTCAGGGGACTCGACCCTTTTGATTAACAGGAGTTGACTTGTCCTTTGGGAACCCCCTGCGCAAACCATCGACCTTCAGATAATGACAATAATAATAATGAGTACTCTATAGGCGCTTTACCCAATTTCGTGAATTGGCTCAAAGCGCCGCGAACTGAATCTAACACGCACGCTCACGTGAATCACACGCATTCTCTCACACACTGGACATAAACACCTTACAATCACGTGGTGCGAAGGGTCAGCTCAGCTATTTAAATTTCGGAATCTAGAATTGCATTTATATTTCAGATTTGGTGGGCTGAACATTTCCAAAGCAGAGGGGGGAGAAAGCCGGAGTACCCGAAGAAAACCCCCGACGATCGGCCCGAATGAACTCAAGTCCGACGACACTCAACGGGTTGAGCCACTTACCCCGACCCCCAGAGACATGGTAAAAGCGGTTACAGTGTATCTGCCGAAAGTGAAGGACATTGTCAAGCTGTAGCCAGATCAGACAAACACTGAGTCTCGTCGGCATTGTAAGACCGGACCTTAAACCTGCAAACATGCTGCTTAATCCCTCCTCGGTCCACGCCCTCTGTAGGCACGATCCGCACGATACACAGAAAGGGATCAACCAAGCATGTAGCAACTGATAGGTGCCGCCTTTTGTCTTTCTTGGCAGGGGTCCCTAAGTCTCGGCGTAAGTAACTTAGTACGGTGAGCCCGTTTTGAGCGATCAATCTTGCTTTGTAGATCTGTATCATCCCTGCTAAATGGTCAGTCATGCAATGCGGACAGCGTCCAAATATACGATAAGAGAGACGATTTGGGTAATGAGGGTAGCGATGGCCATTAGGGTAAATATGTGTGTGTGTGTGTGTGTGTGTGTGTGTGTGTGTGTGTGTGCGTGCGTGCGTGCGTGCGTGTTGGTGTGTGTGTGTGTGGGGGGGGGGGGGGGTTAGGGTAAGTGTGTGCTTGTGTGTGGAGTGGGGTATGAGGGGGGGGGAGGGGGTGGAGGGGGAGCGGGGTTGATTGGTTAGTTGAGTTTCACGCCCCGCCACACGTATGACTGGAGACGGCCTTAAGGCTCAGGTTATAGGAGGAAGGAACTACGATTGTAACTGAACACTCCAACTGAACACTGTTCAGTTCAGACATACTGACATGTCGACCACATTTGATTTATCGCTGGCTGCGATGGACATGTTACACAAACGGGCGCAGTCCACAGAGCCAACGGAAAAGGGCATCGTTAGAAGTGAGCACTTTTTTTTCCTTTCTTTTTTAACGCCTGCATACGTCCAAGGGCGAGCTGACACCGCCCCAGGGTGGGGGAGTTGGGGGGGGGGACATCTATAGGTTATACCTTAAAACATGAACACACACAGACAGAACCACAGAAGGTCCGTGGTTTGCATGTCCACGGATCGCCAGAGTGTACGACGCGCAATGGGCGTACAGCCGCTAATTCCCCATACGGCAGAGACTGTAACCGCACTCCAGTAACGGCGAAACAGGTCGGTAGAGGCGCAAGGCTGGTTGGTTATCTGGCAGCTTAACGTCCTTTTCCACCATAGAAAGGTTACATCAAAGACGGGGAAACGAGGAGAACGCCGGCACAAATATATGGCTCCCAGTCGGGGTTCGAACTCACGAGCCAAGCATTGAAAGTCCATCGGAAGTGGCGTAAGGGTCTGCACGGAGAAATGGTCACGCCTTGGAGACTGTTGAGTCATACTCTCGCCGCGCCGAACGAGTGCGTCATCTGAACAGGCCAATTTCTGAACGGGCTATATTCCGTATGCTTTGGAGAGCCGTGTTGGTGCCAACTTGGCACAGATTTTGTTTTCATTTCAGACAGGTGCATGTCTGACGTCATTAGGATGATAAGAGAAAAACAATATGCGAAAGAAGCACGCACGCACGCACGCACGCACGCACGCGCACACACACACACACACACACACACACACACACACACACACACACACACACACACACACACACACACACACACACACATTACATTACATCACATCACATCACATCAAAAATAAAAAATCACACATCACACATTCGTGTACGCTGCTTATACGATTGGTACTGACGTCAATAGTGAAAAGAAAAATGCAAAAGGGGAGGGGGGTGAGCGAGAGAGAGAGAGAGATCAAATCTTTACAAAAGCCAAAAGACATAATATATCTCCACAAGAGCAATAGAAAAAAAAAAAAAAAAAAAACATGTCGACTGTACTTTAAGACTTCTCTCACGGTTCTACCGCTGTTCAAAACCAGCTTCGCAAATACATGCAAATCGCTTCAGCTATGCCACAGCATGATTCCGCCACTTACAAGCGCAGTCTCTTTTCGCTAAAGGAAAAAAATTGCGACAGGCAAGTGGAAGACAAATGTAGCTTATCTGATTGTGTTCAGCTATTTATTTTCACGCGTGCGGCTCAAAACACGAGGTTGTGTACGTTCGAGTTACTTTTCTTTTCTTTTTTTTTTTTCTTTTCCACAAACGCGAACGCAGTAGACAATGGCAACTGCAGTATAACTACTATGAAAGGCTTCTTGTGTGCGTGCGTGCGTGCGTGCGCGTGCGTGCGTGCGTGCGTGCGTGCGTGCGTGCGGTGCGTGCGTGCGTGCGTGCGTTGCGTGCGTGCGTGTGTGTGTGTGTGTGTGTGTGTGTGTGTGTGGTGTGTGTGTGTGTGTGTGTGTGTGTGTGTGTGTGTGTGGTGAGAGAGAGAGAGAGAGAGAGAAGGGGGGAGGGGTCAAAGACTGTTTCGATTTTCGTTCGTATATGCTGTTTTCGTTGTCTGTTGGGTTTTTGTATGACTTATAGTTAGTAAGTACTTGTCACATTCACCGGTTCTGAACAGGTAACGTTTCTCAACAGGTAAAACTGTCTTTCCGGCAATGATATACGGCGTTAAACGACTGAATGCAACAGTCACAAAGCAAGTAATCAGTGACGCCGTGCCCCCCCAACAAGTGTCTACAATACCCGTGGGTAATTAAATCAGACATGTCACACTATCACGCATACATGTTTATACACCTGTCAAAGAATAGAAAAAGTCTTTCTCACCTCTCAAACAATGCCTGTCTCTCACACAAATTTCCGGCCGTGAAATCTGACCGCAACTGACTGGCTAACAGAGACTCCGAAACTCATACACTGACGCGAAAAAAAAAAAGTAATGTCTTTGATAAAACTAACTGAACTGACTCCGTTCTCACATTGATCTCTCCCTCTCTCTGCCTCTACGAGTCTTTCCTACTCCCCAATGTCAATCGAATCAGTCGCTTATTCCTTAGCTAATGCAGTCTATTAACACCGGGTGACTTTTTTAAATATAGTCGAGCCTACCTCACACAAAAAGAGAGCAGGCGCGGTACAGAATGAAAAGACCTCCCCGGTACCGAGTGCGTCTGCTTCGCTTAGTTCCGAGCCAACAACTACGCGAATGTTTGCCACTTCCACGGCTCTGCTCAGGCAGAACGGCTTTATGATAGAGGCGTGTTGCAAACTTTGTCGTGTGTGTGTGTGTGTGTGTGTGTGTGTGTGTGTGTGTGTGTGTGTGTGTGTGTGTGTGTGTTGTGTGCGTGTGTGTGTGTGTGTGTGTGTGTGTGTGTGTGTGTGTGTGTGTGTGCTGTGCGTGCGTGCGTGCGTGCGTGTGTGGTGTGTGTGTGTGTGTGCTGTGCGTGCGTGCGTGCGTGCGTGCGTGTGTTGTCTGCTAGGCCGAACAGCGAGCGAAAGGTTGGCAGTTCAAGACCCCAAGCTTAAGCCCCCGAAGTTTCGTGTTTAGAGTATTGACTATTCAGACATTCCGCCTAGGTCTGGCCACCGGCATGCGCATGAATAAAACCTTTTTAATAATGATAAGAACAGGTTGTTTGTCAGTTGTTGTGTTCTTAATCTTCCCACTTACAACTTACAAAACTGTCAGTATGTGGCAAGTGCTAACCCCCCCCCCCCTCCCCCCCAAAAAAAGCAATGTCGAGGTACAAACAGGTAATTTTTCAAAAGCGGGTTGATACCTTCCACATGTTCTCACGACATACTGATGTCGAAATATCCCAAAATTGGTATTTTTATATATTTATATATTTATACGCGTAAGCTTATGACTTGAATGATTTACTGATTGGGTAAAGTGGTAGGCCCACGATGCAATATGCTGATTTATTGGACACGCTTTCAATCGCTGGCTGGCTGAATGAAAAAAAAAATGATAAAACCTAATGAATGTAGAGAATTCCTTCGAGACTGGCAACCATGGCACTCAGGTTGCTATGAGCCGTTCGTTAATTATCTCCTTTACCCCCCACCCCCCAACACCCCCCCCCCCCCTCACCACATGCTAGGAACCTATGAACAGGTCTTGTGCATCTTTGAGAGAGAGGGCGCTTACATTCCTACGTGTGTGCACGCGCATGCGTGTCTGCACGCTTCCTTCTATACCAACATATACATAAACTTGCCAACTGTCGAAAATGATTTTAAATAATCTTATTCCAAAATGTATTTGTAACTTCTGTAATTTTGCCACGAAGAATTGTATCAATTCTCTGCATGTGAACACGTTTTTTTGTGGTTTCTTTCTTTGTTCTTGTAATTCTCAATCTGTTTTGTGCTTGGAGCATACAGATTACATATCATTAATAAGCGCTTTACAAATGAAGTAATTATTATTATCATGGTGTTGTAGTTTTAGCAAACAGGTGTCAGCAAACACGTTTCACTATCTTCAGCGTTATCCCCTCCCCCTCTCTCTCTAATTTCTTTTTCACACACACACTTCTCTCTCACCGTCTCTCACACACACACACAACCTCTCACACACGAACACTCTCTCTCTCTCTTTCTCCCCCACACACGCACCTCTCTCACACACAAACAAACACTCTCTCTCTCTTTCTCCCTCCCCCCCCCCTCACACACACACACACACACACACACACACACACACAAATGTGCAGCGAATGCAGTTGTAATTACAAAACATTGTTTATTTATTTACAGCGCTGTTTTAAACAGCCGTAATAGTTGGCAGTCAGAATGAAACGTCTTTCAGTAACAGGACCGTGCAAAGTGATTGTGATTGCAGACTGTGTGAAGCCCCCTTGGAAAACAATTCATTTCGAGCCTGGCACATAATCTGGGTCATCATCATCGTCGTCGTCATCCACATCATCAAGGTCAAGGTCTTCCATGTCCTCAAACAACGACTCGTCCACCTCCACATTGTCACCCTCTGCAGCAGACGAAGCAAAAACATTTATGTGACTCACGCAAAAAAATGCACTCCTCTCACAAGACAAATGGCAAGGTTAAAGCTACCAGCCGACAGAAGGAAATATTGCCGATTATGAAGCTGTTTGTGAGTGAAGTGGATCACGCACTTCGGCGAGCGTGGCGCAGAGAGTGGCATGTCCTTTGAGAGACACTGGCCTATTTTCAAAATTCACATGAGTAGTTGGAGCAAAACAAATATACACCTCTAAAACTACATTCAATTTGCTACCACAGAAAAAAAAAATTAAAGTAAATCGGTACTTTTGTTCAGAAGTTACAAGAGATTAAATACTAGAGGTGTACCCAGGCTGCTGTCAGCCCGAAAACATCTGGTGCTGAGCAGTGCCGTATTCCAGAGTGTCTGGCTGTGAAGGGGTGAGCGCTGCAACCGCTGATACTGGAGTAATCTGGTGTTTTGGAACTCTCATTACTCTTCTCTGTGCATATTTTTCACGCTTTCAAGCTCCGTAGTGAAAGCATGGTATGTGACAGTTCACGTGCAAACTGAGGTTGACTCACTGTGTAGTCCTTATCCACGAACACGGGCTGTCGGCCTGTATCGTGCTTACTGTGCTATTGGTGTGTACATTCCTGTCTATTCTTGTGTGAACTCTGTTCAGCGATGTGTGTGTGTGTGTGTGTTTGTGTGTGTGTGTGTTACGGTAAGGCATTACTCTGTGTAAACTTTGACAAACTCACTCCACTGTTATGGACAAATGTCTAAACAATAAAACATCAGAGTCTGAACCTCTGTACAGCAACTCTAAACTCCGGTTTTAAATGGAATAAGTGCACCAGGCTCTACGCTATCAGGGGCCTCCGCAACTTGCTCTGACCTTCAAACAGACCTCTGAACCTGATGTTAAAAGTGTTACACAAATGACGCCAAGTTCAACACATCAATACAAAACATTGCTCTCACGTGATTTTTAGTACCACAATGGATCAAATAAATAGTATATATATATATAAAAAAAAAATGAATATAGAAAAAAATGAATATAAACTGAACACTAAAAGCACTAACTACAAAGTGTTCTTGTGTATGACGTACCATCTTGCAGAAAGTTGATGTCATTTTCAAACAAAGATTCATCCTTTTCAAAGAGTTCCTTCCCTGTAAACAAGAACATTATTCATTACAAACAGTTTTTGTAGTTTTCAACCCCCTAAATGGCTAGCCAAGGTACGTGACAGGAGTTACCTCCCTTCACGCAAGGTCTGAGTAACAGTGATGCCGAATTGGTCAGTGTCGGTGGTACATGTAATTTCACTCCAGTGGTGTTCCTTCAGGGTCATAGGTGGAATCCACAGAGGGCTCAGAAGTTGGGGCAATTTTTACTATACTTGATGATGGAGCTGAATAGGTTGGTATGATGCTGCTGGAAGTCTGTGTGGTTTGGGACTGCAGGACCTGGCCACATTCCACGCTTCCTGTCAACCAGGCCCGGAAACTATGGCATCTGCAGTGCTGGCCGTGTAATCATCCACATCATACCATTGGAAATACCCCCAAAGTCATACCCACAAAGTCATACCCACAAAGTGCATGAATCTGGGCTGTGTGGCAACAGCCTCCCCACTGGGCCCATAGCTTTCCTCAATCTTAGTTCGTAACTACACATAAAAAAAACTAAAGTTTAAAAAACAGAAGCTGCAGTGTGAATCACACCTGTTGGTTTTTTGCTCAGATCCTCCTCCTTCTGAAGCCGTTTCAAATCCATCCTCTCCGCATCGAATTTTGCCTTCCATGCCAGGAACGTTTCTATGGTTACTCGTGTACCCTCAAACTTTTTCTGGAAACAAAGACAGACAAATGTGTTTTAAACAAAGATTTTTTTTAACCCTTTCGGAACCAATCCTGCATTTGGGCGTGCACAGAGATGAGAGCCGGTCGCGCATTTCGACAAGCGTGACGCATAGATTGTTATGCCTTGTGACAGACACTGCCCTTTTTTCAAAATTCCAAAAGCAGTTGGGCCAAAACAAACACACACCTCTAAAACTACATTGTACATCCAATTTGCTACCATTTAAAAATAAAATACAGTAAATTAGTGCTTGTGTTCAGAAGTTACAAGAGATTAAATACTAGAGGTGTACACAGACTGCAGTCAGCCTGAAAACACATGACGCTGAGCAGTGCTGTGTCTGGCAATGAAGGGGTTAAACTAAGATTTTTTTTATAAGTGTGCTGGTGTGTTCTGGAAAAACAAGTGTTGGCAGAGGGAGAGGGTAGTGTGGTGGCATACGTGTTATGGTAGAGGGTGTCTGGAGGCATGCTCCCTTGGATTTTTTGTGTGTGAAATTAGACTAAAATCTGTGCGATTCGATGCTTTGGGAATAATTTTAAATGCTTCAGAGGAGGAAACACTGTTTTTAGAGGCAAAGTTTTAGCATCAGACTAAAATCTGTGCAATTTGGTGTGTTTGGGGATGATTTTCAGTGCTTCGCAGGAGGAAACACACTTTGTGAGTGGAGGAAAATTATTAGCCCAAAGGGGGAAATCCCCCAAAAGGTGGGAGATTCTAAGCCCTGACAAATGCGATACAGAAGTGCTCCCAAATTAATCTATTTTTGGAGTACCTGTGCGGCTTCTTCCTCTTCTTTCTGCTTCTGTATTCGTCTTTCCTCTGCTTCCCTCTTTGTTTCTTCCACCAGCACTGTCAGTCGTTCCTGGAGTGCCGACACGATGGTGAACACCATTACCATGCCAAGGTTCTCCTCTGCCTGGTGAATAATGGGCAGAAACTTATAGACCTTACACACGCTGACACAAAATTGCAGCCTCTCCAAGAAATCGAGCTTTCAACTTAACTGCGGGGTAGGAATGCTGCACGCCATAGTTCTGCGTCTTTGCACTGTGTGGCATAAAACAGAACACCGTCCTGATGTACGCTGGGCTTTTTTGCTTTTGTTGTTGTTTTGCAGTGCCATTACATTATGTGAAGGGTTATGCGAGCAGATGGAACCGTTCGTTTTGTTTGCCTTGTCATCATATTTCAAGAAAATTTTTTCTTCCACCTCAGAGGAAATAAGCAGCAGTTCCAACAATGATTCACCAAATTCAGACTCGAAAGTAGCCAAGGAAAATCACTCATTCCTTGCTCCACCTTACTGCTATAACATTGAAAAATCAACTCCGTGTTACCGAACTTGCATCCGGCGAGTATGTTTTACATTTGACTCACCAGCATTTTTTTCTACCCGCCATGGCAAGTAAAATACTTGCCACTTTCAGGAGTGATTAAAAAAAATTCTTCATGTGTAAACAGCACCTGTTCGGACATGAACTTGAGAATCATGGCCTGCTGATCATCGTCCAAGTTCTCAGCCGACACAATCTCCATCAAAGGGGGTTCATCGGGATACGTGGCTGTGTAGCTGAACTGTACAACACAGGAAACTGAAACAAAACACAAGAAATATTTAAAGTAACTATGAGATATAAAGCACTGTATTACATTCTACGCAAACCCATATTGAAAATCTTCAGACTGTGAACAATCAGATTACGTGTTGCTATTGTAAAAAAAACCATTCAGATGATCTGCCTTGTATTCATTTACAAATCATAATAAATAGTTAGTTTCTTCAATTCTTGTGCATGCGTGTGCCTGGTTGGGGGGGGGGGGGGGGGGGGGGTGCGGGATGGTTTTGCTTGAAAAATATTTCCAGTTTAAAGACGAAGTAGCATTTGAACAACCAGAACAACTGTTATTATTTTTTCCTATTTGAAGTTATCATTAATGTTCACACTTTGCGTCCTTTTACCTCTGTCGTCTTCTTGATCTTCTGGGTTTTGAACCTCATCTGTTTCTTGTGATGCAACCTTTACAGTAAATACATGGTAGGGCGAGTCCTGAATGACTGCAAAGCAAACACACACTCACAATCAGTTAACCACACAACAAACATATCTTTACTTTACTTTACGGGTTCAACTGTAGCAGGTTAATCACCTATCGGTCGTTCACTGCTGTCATCACGATTGACTTCTTCTTGCTGAATTTACTGTTACCTGCACAGGTTTGGGGGCCTTAAATGATTTGTCTAGTCTGCTCTTGAAGGTGTTTAGAGTGGGGGAGGAGACCACAGACTCTGAGAGTGAATTCCATGCGTTCACTGTGCAGACAGGAAACAAATTGCTTCTGATACTGTTCTTAGCACACGGTTTCTTGAGTTTGAAACTGTGGCCACGGGTAGTGGTTTCAGTATCCCGTTTCCCGTTTTGGTCCTAGCTAAAAAAAAAAAAAAAAACTTTTAAGACTCACAAACTTCCTGGTGTCTTGGCGTTGATTTAAAAACAGACTTGATAAAAATAAAAAAAATCGCTTGCTGGTGTCGAGTCCAAATCTTAAGAACTCTTACAGCATTTCAACTGGCATCAGCTTTCTCATTTGAAGAAATACTAAAGTATTTAGAAGTGCAAAATCATCCTTATGGAGAAAGGCAAAACCACTGGAGAATCTTGTTTACACGGGAGTAAAGTGAGGGTTACGCAAAATTTCTCAGACCTATCAACGACGGTCAGCTATTTGTACAAAACTGCCGTGCTAAACGTCAGAAATCTTGAAGAAGGGTTAAGGGAGGGAGCGGAGGGGGCTGTCGGACCTGCCTTCATTCTGAAATTGGCTTCACGCCGTTGGATATCGATCATCTGTGTTTACCAAAGGGAGCAGAAGAAGCAGAAGTAAAACAACAGCCAGCCATAACTTACTTTCCAATTCCTCTGGATAAATGGATTCCAGGGCCTCTATTTCATTCCTCTGCTCTTCTATATGATCTGTCATTGTCGCTGTGTGGACTAAACAACACTAATATACAACACTGCATCAAATAATGGGGTTTCTCGCTGTAAAACAGCTGTTATCTGCCAAGCCGCATGCTCTGAGCCGCCATGACCGGATATTTTGGTGGCGTTTCCGGTGAAATGGGAATAGCTGCCCTTGCATCGTCTGCTATTTCCACAGTAACCGAGTTCGCCTGTCCGCATGTCTGTTGCCGCAGTGACACCGGCGAAAGTGACACTAGTCAAGGTTCTATGGTCAAGTGACCTAGTGATATGCAGATGCCAGTTTCATTCCCACGCGTTTATGAAACGGGGTCTTCTCTGCGTACCCGGCGAAAGACTGACACTGAAAGTATAGGTCAATTCGTTACGCCGGCTAACCCACAAGTGGTCGAGGAAGTCACATCCTCGATTACAGGACAGGGGCACCATGACTAAGGTCATATATACTGACACACCCTCACACTGCACGCACGCGCGCGCGCGCACGCACACACACACACACACACACACACACACACACACACACACACACACACACATGACTGTTTTTCTTCTTTTTTGAATATCTTTCCTATTTCAAGTTACCTCGGGTACTCTCTCTCTCTCTCTCTCTCTCTCTCTCTCTCTCTCTCACACACACACACACACACACACACACACACACACACACACACACACACACACACACACACACACACACACACACACATTCCAAACCGTTTACCATAATGGGGACAAATGACTATGGCAAACTGAAGCAGTCACCCTGTCAAACGTTCAATGAACTGAACACACAAAATTATGATCTGCAGCATGCTGAAGAAAAGGCTAAACGTAAGAAGAAAGGGGACGATTGAAAGTCGGTTGAAGAAGTGCGTGTTTGGTACAATTTTGCTTTGAACTCTATGCGGTTCCCAGTAAAGAAATTTTTCACAAGAAACACACACACACACACACACACACACACACACACACACACACACACACACACACACACACACACACACTCCACACACACACACACACACACACACACACACACACACACACACCACACACACAACACTCCACACACACACACACACACACACACACACACACACACACACACACACACACACACACTGTGACACAAAAACGTCCTGCTACCCGTTGAGTCAGTTTCTTTTCCTTCTTTCGCCATCTCGAGTATTTCCTAAGACTGTAAAGATCACTCATTCAGTCGGTCATTCGTAGTTCGTGATTCACTGATCGACAGCAGCTTGAGACATCTGGCACAAGGCCGGACGTGGCCTGGTGTCTTCAGATAAGTTCCAGATAAACCAGATTCCAGCCCACAGCGCACGGCGAAGTAATACTGAGTCATTGGTTTGTGATCTATCAGTCTAGTACTGACTGTCGTGTTTTCGTCGGCTGCTGTGTCAGTTGTTCAAGGTTGAAAAGGTAACCAGCACATGTACAGTCAGCGTAATTTATATTGTGATAATGATAATAATAATAATAATAATACACGTTTGTTTGTTTGTTTGTTTGTTTGTGTGTTTTTATCTTTTAAAAAACGAAGAAAACAATGCCAAATCACGCAGAAATATAAAGAAACTGTTAAAATTTCATCGTCAGTAACTGATTGGTGATTCAGGCATCAATCAACGACACCATGATGCTGCCATTGGTTCTCGTGCTGCTTGCCTCTGGTCACGTGACCTTCGCCTCGCTTACGATTGGCTCTTTTAACATCCAGCGTTTGAGCGACGGCAAAGTTTCAGATCATGCAGTTTTGAGCAGAATAGTGCAGGTCAGTGGTAGAGAAACTAAACATTCATTCATGAATTTTAGGGGTTTTGTTTTTAAATTTAAAGTTAGGTAGCTGTCAGTGTAGCTGTTGTCTGTTGTGGTGAACTAATAAGTAATTGGCTAAAACATTAAGCACGCGAGGTGGGTTTTTGGGAGTTTAACGTCCATAAAGCATGCGGATGTGGTGAAGAGAAAGGTCAAAGCGCCCTACAGTGTGCAAATGGCTTGAGTAAGTCAGTCCAGGAGTGGGTGAGTGGGTGGATGTTCGGGAGTTTAACATCCGTTTCCATCACGTATGGGTGATATCAAAGACGGAGCAACGTGAAAAGAAAGGCCGGTACATATATTATTTGGCCCCGGCCGGGATTCGAATTCACGATCCGACCATTGAGAGTCCAGCTCTCTATGATTCAGTTATTCCGGCTCCCCAGTTCCAGGATCGCAGGGGGGAAAAATCGTCTCATTAATTTTCGGTAGATCTGTTTCATGGTACATACAGTTTTATTTTGCTGATTCTTCTTTTAACGCATAATCTTTCTCCCCGGATTCTCCACCCTATCCCCACCCTCCATCCCCCTCCCCCCCCCCATCCCCCTCCCCTTTGTATTTTTTTGACCTGTGTATTGTCCGTACGTGTTCCAGATCTTGCTGCGTTTCGACATAGCTGTGATTGAAGAAGCGCTACACACAGACGCTGTACATGTGGTGCTGACTGAACTCAACAAGTGAGCGACTGAAATGGTCACTGTCATTCCATTAACTACCGGAAGGGGCGCGCGCGACGGTTGAGGCCAAATATTTGTGCTGGCCGTTTTCTGCCGCTTACACAGTTCTCAGACTGTTTGCCAAATGAATAGATGTTCCCCCCGGCCACTGCGACCATTTTCGTGACTTTGCGGCTTTTAATAGTAGAGAAATGTGACTTCCTTTGGACTAACTCTTCCATACATGTACGAAACGCCGATCGACAAAGTCGCAAATAAAAATAGACACCAATCACCGCTGTACGATTGGTCCGTCTTCAGCTGCAACTAAATGACGTCGTCTGCTCAGTGATCGGTACATACGTAGAACAACATAGTCTATAATAATAATAATACTACATAGCTTTTATAGAGCGCCGTTCTCCAACTTCAAGGACTCGCTGCGCATTAAAGCACACACACACACACACACACACACACACACACACACACACACACACACACACACACACACACACACACACACACGCACGCACGCACGCACGCACGCACGCACGCACACACACACACACACACACACACACTATTTACGTCCCCTCAGCATACATACAATTGGCAGCGCAGCGAACTCATGATGCACACAGACAGACTTAACAGAGGTTTAGCTATCAAAGGCTTGGCGGAAGAGATAGGTCTTCAGGTGCGATTCAATCCGAGTCACCTGACAACGGTTTCAGATGCTATACTATGTCCCAAGTGACTGATTCTCATGCACGGTTTAAGCGCACTCCATGAAACGTTTTCCACAGCGTTATTGTATACCTGAATGACAAAAAGTAGTGAGACCTTAATAATTTCTTTGACTGTGCATGTATATAATATATATAAAATGTACATTTTGCACGTGCAGACATGGTCACCCGTACAGTCTGTCCATCAGTCCCGCCATGGGCCGGTCTTCATACAAGGAGCACCTCGCTGTCCTTTACAGGTAAATTAATTCATTTAAAGGTCTGCAGTCTTAACAAAAAGCCGTAAACATTATGGTTCAGTTGTTCTTTAAACTGCGACTTCTGCGGTTGTACATAATACAGGCAACTCTGTCACAGTTGTAGAGTTTTCAGCGCTTAGGAGACCCTTGTAAAACCAGAGCGTGAGTCTGCAGTGTCTTCGTTGTGCTTTTGGTCAGTGAGCGAGACACATCGCTACAGCGTCTAGCGGGTGTTGTGTGCTGCACGAGAAGACTAGCCACTGCGATCTTGCTCGCCCTATGTCAAAACTCAAACTGAGCTGTGAAATCAGGCTGCCCTTGGCTTTTATAGGGGTTTCAGGGATGCTGAAAACGTTGTCTGTCTGTCTGTCTGTCTGTCTGTCTGTCCGATACTGAAAAAGGACGTTAAACTACCAAACACCCCCACCTTCCTCCCTGATACATGGTACATGTATTACAAAAGAACGACCTTGGCGACAGCAGGTCACTGGATGGAAACAACACACTGGGCTGGTGACCATCTTGTTGTTTGTTTGTTGTTGTTGTTTTCTTGTATACGATGGTGTGTTTTCAACAGGAGTGACCTAGTGTCCGTGCGTGGAACTGACCTTTACCCTGACAGTGGCGACCATTTTGAACGCGAACCGTACACTGTACTGTTCCACACCACACATGCAAGTAAGAAAGAGATATGATGACATAAGAGGACCTCTATCATTGTCGTGTAAATGCTGTACAGCCAAAATTGACTTCAATCGCAGTGTTGCGTGAGCGACTAATCAGGATTAGTTGCAAGTCGCTATTTTAAAGTGATGTTATCCCTATTTCGAAGGCTACTACCCCCCCCCCCCTTCTCCCGCCCCCCCCCTCCTTCCCCCGCCCATGCCCCATCATAAAGGCGCCTTTCAAACCATTACCTGATTTGCAGCCGTCTCCTTGTCGGTACACTGACAACTACAGTTTGAGTCGTCTGTTTTTATAACTGTGGCATATTTCTGGAGAACTGTTGGGTGCCGCTTGTAAACAAAATCCGTGAGCCTATGATTAAGCAATAACCCTCCGTCATATCTGCGTCTGCCTTTCGTGTGTGTGTGTGTGTGTGTGTGTGTGTGTGTGTGTGTGTGTGTGTGTGTGTGTGTGTGTGTGTGTGTGTGTGTGTGTGTGTGTGTGCGTGCGTGCGTGCGTGTGTGCGTGTGTGCGTGCGTGTGCGTGCGTGTGTGCGTGCGTGTGTGCGTGTGTGTTGGGCAAGGCGTGACGACCTTCGCTGTGATGGGAGTTCACCTGAGGCCAGACGGTGTGGTGGACGAAATGAACAGACTGGTGGACGCTGCCGATCACGCCATGTCCACACTTCACACCCATGTCAGTACACTCTCTTACTGTTGTTGTTGTTGTTGTTGTTTTGAGTTGTTGGTGGTTTTTGTTTGTTTTGTTTTTGTTTTGTGTTGTTTCTGATTACTGGAAGTTTTTTGTTTGTTTGTTTTTTTTTGGGGGGAGGGGGGGGTTCTTTCTTGTTGTTGTTTGTTGTTGTTTGTTGTTGTTTTTGTTTGTTTGTTTGGTTGGTTGGTTGGTTAATTGGTTTAGTTTTTTGGCGGGGGTTGTTGTTTGGGTTTTTTGTTGTTGTTGTTAATTGGTTTGTTTGTTTGTTTGTTTGTTTGTTCGTTCTTTGTTGTTGTTGTTTTTGTTTTTTGTTTTGTTTTGTTTTTGTTTTTTGTTGTTGGGGTTTTTGGGTTTGTTTGTTGGTTGGTTTTGTTGTTGTTGTTGTTGTTGTTGTTGTTGTTTTGGTTTTTTTGGGTTTTTTTTTTTTTTTGGGGGGGGGGTATGGGGTGTTGTTGTTGTTGTTACTGTTTGGATGAGGGAGGGGGGGGGTGTTTTCTGTTGTACACGCAGCATGACACTTTGAATGTTTTTGAATATTTGTCTCAACACAGAACCTAATGATAACCGGAGACTTCAACGCGGACTGTCGGTACTTGTCCAATACGGCCTACGAACACTCGGCTCTAAAGACAGATGGTCGCTTCACTTTCCTGCTCGATAAAAACGGGGACTCCACCACCAGCCACAACACTGACTGCGCCTACGATAGGTCTGTTTGCTATTAATGCCGGGACAATGTAGTATTTCGAATTTGAAATTTGAATATAGACTTTGAACATGTAGATGAAATGCCACTTTGTCCCGGCATTGCTTGTGGTTTGCTACTAATGCCGGGACAATGTAGTATTTCGAATTTGAAATTAGAACATAGACTTTGAATATGTAGATGAAATGCCACTCCTTCCCGGCATTGCTACCGGTAGGGGTATTACTAGTACATCTTTTTGTCATAGTACTGTTTGTAAGTCAAAACTCGACTGCATACCCCGGGGAAAGGATATCGTGGTTTTAGTGTACATATACAGCGCCACAGTTGGGTTTTATTGTTGTTGTTGTTTTGTTTTGTTTTGTTGGGGTTTTTTTCCTGAATACGCGGTGTGTGCTTGTTTTTCATGCAGCCACCCCTCGCCGTTCGAACTGAATCTTTGACATACACGCTTGATATTTACGCAGGTGAGTGTAGGTGGGGCAAGACAAGCACCGTAAACGGGTCTGCACGCGAATTTTGACTCGATTTGTTGAGGGAAAATCCCCAGCAATATTCCTGCCCACCACTGAGCAAACTCGAACCCTGTGACTCGGCTTAGGGTCCCCAATGGTGCACTGGAGTCAAACTTCTGTGGCGTGTACATACGCTGATGGCCGCTCGTGGTTGTTTCAGGTTTGTTGTGACAGGTAGTCTGAAGGCGGCGTGTCACGGTGCCATGGTCTATAACTTTGAGACAGCAATGCACTTGACCAATGAACAGGTACGCTCGCCGCTGCACAATTATTCGTCTATTCATGTGTGTGTGTGTGTGTGTGTGTGTGTGTGTGTGTGTGTGTGTGTGTGTGTGTGTGTGTGTGTGTGTGTGTGTGTGTGTGACGGTGTTGTGTGTGTGTGCGTGCGTGCGTGCGTGCAGTGCGGCGTGCGTGCGTGCGTGGCTCGTTATTTTTGTTATTATTTTTAACAAATTGGTGAATGAACGTAAGCCTTATGGCTAACCGTCACATTTCTCTCAATAACTTGTGCAGGAGTGTTGATCAGTTAAAGCCTCGATATTCGTACCGCCGCAGAGATGGATCACTGTCGCTTTCAAAACTGTAAGGCTGTGTGCCAGACTGAAGGATGTTTCTTGTGGTCATTGAGACCATTTTCGTGACTTTGTTGTTTCTAATATTAGAGAAATACGACTGACTTTCTTTGAGCCCACGGTCCATCCCTGAACAGACTGGGACTCGACAAAGCTTCTAAAAATAGTGACCAATCAGCGCCGGTTAGCTGGTCCTGAGTCAGTCAGTCCTCCAAGCAAATAACATCGTCTGCTCAGTACGCGGTACACTTCTAGAACAACTTACACGCTGGCCAGAGTTACCACAATGGTTTCAGATGCTATACTGTGACCCAACCCAAGTGACTGATTCTGATGCATAGAGTCAGCGATGCAAAGTTTTCCATCCGCTGTTCGTATGTCAGTCATACATACTGAGGCTTTAATAAAACGCGTATTAATTTTTTACATGTGTACGGACTTTTGTGAGACATAAGTGTACACCAAGGTTATGTCAGTATACCAACTGGGTCCTATTTGAGGTGATTTTGGATTGCCCTATTCTGTGTCTGCCGGTTGTTGCTGAAAAAAAACTTTGTTTGTTTGTTTGTTTGTTCCAGGCCCTGGCAGTCAGCGATCATTATCCGATTCAGGTTCAAGTTGTTTGACGAGTTTGTTGTTGGACCAGTTTCTTCTATCATCATATTTATTGCTGAAATTTCTGTTAACGTGTTGTTGGTTATAAACAGGTTGTCACCAAACAACAGCACGTTCTTCGACTGTCCTTTCTGTGAGATTGAGGAATGATGGTGGTGGTGGTGGTGGTGGTGGTGTGTGACGGCGTGTCGTGCGTGCGTGCTTGCGTGCCTGCGTGCGTGCGTGCGTGCGTGTGTGTGTGTGTGTGTTGCGTTGTGGTGCGTGTGTGTGTGTGTGTGTGTGTGTGTGTGTGTGTGTGTGTGTGTGTGTGTGTGTGTGTGTGTGAGTCTGTGTGTGTTCGGGTGGGGGGGGGGGGGGGGGGGTGATGATGATGATGGAGACTTGATATAGCGCACGGCTCCACCCTAACTGAGTGCTCACGGCGCTTAGGGAGATTAAAAGAAAGATAGTTTTTTAAAAGTGCACATGATTACTGGGGTGATTCACTGGAATGCGTGGTGATGCTGACTGTCCTCCTTCAGTGATTCAATAACCGAGCTCCACAGTCTCGGCGCTGCATTTTTGAAGGACTATGCACCATGTGTGTGGTGTGTGTGTGTGTGTGTGCGTTGCGTGTGTGTGTGTGTGTGTGTGTGTGTGTGTGTGTGTGTGTGTGTGTGTGTGTGTGTGTGTGTGGTGTGTGTGTGTGTGTGTGTGTTGTGTGTGGTGTGAAACATTTACAAACACAAACTATAAAACTACAATCCACTTTTGCAAATATCATGCAAAGCAGGGCACCAGGCGTTTTTGAAAACAAGATCACAACATCCATTTACAAATTTATTGGGCCAGTCTTATCAGTTTTTATCGCACACGTTCTACTTTTCCAGCAAGAACGTTCAGTCTGTAACGCACGTGACTAACCGACAAAATCAGTCTTATCTCTTGAGACAGATTGTCCTCAAAGCGGTAACGACACGAAAGGTTTTGCTGGATATAACAAGGGACACAACTGTGAGTGTGATGAAATCAATAATATTCGTTTAAAATGAGAAATAAATCTGGTGCATATTCTTATACAGGCTTGGTCATGTGCTGAGAGTGCCCCCCCCCCCCCCCAGCGCACTGCAGAGAACTCCACTCAGGTGGACCCCGCAAGGGAAAAGAAGAGGCAGACTAAAAGAGACCTGGAGACTGACGTATCATGGAGCGGGAAATCAAGGCAAGGGACCTCTCATAGGACACAGCGCCGAAAGTTGCGGGAAATCGACTAAAGTGGAAAGCCTTGACTACTGCCTCACTGATGTGCCAGAGGGCACGTGCAGCCTTGAATGAATGAATATACTTATACAAACCAGCCGTAATACCGTACAGGAAAGTTTTAGGCACCAACAGTCCTCTTGCCATAGGACTTACTTCGGCCAGCTATTGATAGTGATATTAAAGACTGGTAGAATTTTCTTTTTCCAAGCTAGGTCTCTGGCGATACAGACAGTGCTCATAATTACATATATAATACAGTATATTAAAGATACACCCTGCAGGTCATTCAGTCCCACAGACCGACCACGGTTTATAACCGTGTCAAGAACTTGAGACCATTTAGATGTGTGCAAAATAGGAACCATTCTGGGGCTGTCGTTGCTAAGATACGAGCAAAAACGTAAGCGAAAACATGTGCTTGCCTCACATCTCACGTCTAACGGTGAAGTCGGTGACGTGTTTTCATGACTTAAACAGATTATAGTTATGACCGACAGACGGTCGTTTCAGTGCAGCTCGCACTGTCGCTGGCCGCATTTCAAGTTTACAAAGCTCTAAAATACACTTTGGGAGGATCACTGCCTCAGTAGTGGCAGCATCTGTGCGAAACACGTTTATGACACCGTAGGAGTTGCTGAACCTGCCACGTGCCGCTTTAACTGTTTTTGACGGAGTAGAAACGGGCACATTGGAAGGGCGAGAACTCTTTCCATCCGGTGAGGAGCCCTGGTGTCCCAGTCTTGAGCCAGTATTATGCCGTACCCGAAATGGAAGAGCGACTGTCGCAAAGGTCCACTCCAGTCTTCCACGACTGCTCAGTGCTGCGTTTTCCACAGTCACATCCAGACACCCAGGCCGTCCGTGCAAGACATTACATACCAGCACCGTCCATGTCAGCAGTATGCTGTAATCAGTCATCAGAGAATCGGCTCTTATCTCTCGTGTTCCATACACCAAATGGAACGCTCTTGTCTCACCAGTCTCTCCACACGTTCCAGTCTGGCGTGACTGGATTTGTCTTTTTCAGGTTACCCGTGCTCTCCAGTCCTGTCTTCATCGCTGGGCCAAAACATTGCAGGGGGTAGGCCTGGTTCAGATCATAACTATTTTAAATGTTATGATAATTTCTTACACCGTTAGAATTAAGCTCTTAAACTGTTAGAACAAGCTCTTAACCTGTTAGAATAAGCTCTTAACTGTTAGAATAAGCTCTTTAAATGTTAAAATAAGCCTAGAAACTTTTTTCAGGACTGAAATGTCATAATAATTTCTTACACCATCGCCTCTGTTTTATTTGTTTTGTTTTGCTTTGCTTTGCTTTGCTTTGCTTTGCTTTGCTTTGTTTTTTGTTTGGATTTTTTTTTTTCGAAGAAACGTGTGAAATCATCAAAGTGATACCATCAAAACTACTGCCAGTCAGCCTGAGAATCCGCCTGCTGCAGATTCAGGGGCGCCGGAACCGGGGGGCAGCTGCCCCCCCTGTACCCAAGCAGGGGGGGCAAGATGTCTTTTTGCCCCCCCTGGAAAATCAGGTGACTATGGCAAGAGGGGGGGGGCAAAGCCATGGTCTGCCCCCCCCCCTTCCCCTACCTCTCCCCCTACCCCTCTTAGTGCTCTCTCCCTCATCCCACCCAACAGAGAACTTCTGTTTTTGCGGACCGAAGGCTGTCCGCTCCTCTGATTGCCCCCCCCCTCCCCCCGCTTTTCACTTTTTTCGGGCAACGTCCTGGTTCGTAAAGGTTTTTTGTCTACGCAGCATTTGATCGCCCCCCCCCCCCCCCTCCCCCCCCCCCCCCCCCCCCCCCCCCCCCCCCCCCCCCCACCCCCCCCCCCCCCCCCCCCCCCCCCCCCCCCCGCTTTTCACTTTTTCCGGGCAACGTCCTGGTTCGTAAAGGTTTTTTGTCTACGCAGCATTTGATCGCCTCCCCCCCCCCCCCCCCCCGCTTTTCACTTTCTTCGGGGAACGTTCCCCCCTCCGAGATTCTGTCCCCCCTCCCCCAACATCTTCCGGCGCCCCTGAGATTTGAGAACTAACTTGCTTACCGTACGAATTTGTACTCTGTTTCCTAGTCACCATTCAGTCGTGATGACCTTACCCACCACTAAACAGTCAAGCGTCCACAGCAGAGAATGATAATCACGTGCTTTTCGGGTGTACGGCACAGATTAGGGGCAGCTTGCAGCCGGCTGACTCATTTCTAAGGAATGAAACGTGAATGCCGTAGAGCTTTAACTCTTTGACGACGAGTGGGTGGGTGTTTGGGGGTTTAACGTCCTTTTCCACCACATAGCTTTGACGACGAAGCACAATTTCTAACACGCGATTTCCTATAGGAAATCGCGTGTTAGAAATTGTGCTTCGTCGTCAAAGAGTTAAGCTGCATGGCGTTGGCATTGATGACAATCTGTACAACCGTAGGGTTCTCAAGTTCACTGATGAAATTAAGACTCCTCTTCATCCAGACTGATATTTCTTCTCTCAGTAAACTGTAACACGATGCTGCGGTGTCTCCTTCTGGTTCTGCTCTGTGGTCACGTGACTCGCGCCAGCTTGATGATTGGTTCTTTCAACGTGAAGCGGCTTTACAACAGCAAAGCAGAGCAGCAGAACGTCGTCCATCTGATCGCTCAGGTTAGGCTCATGTCACACGGGAGACGTTTTTGTTCGAACAAACATGGAAAACAGTTCACAACAAGCTTCGTAAAAATCAGGACAAAGCGGGGCATGTCAGTTGTAGCCGCAAGCCATATGTAGTGGTTATTAACGGACAGACCGATTGGCGGGCATCCGCCAATCAGAGGCTATCCTAGGCAGCCAATCAGCGCCGACGGCCCGGGCCCGGCCCACGACCCCTGAGAGAGCCAGTTCGTGTTCAGCAGCCGACAAGGTAACGTCGTGTTTAGTTGGCGCGGGCTCATAGCGGGCAGGTTGGTTGGTTGGTTAGCTGGGGTTTATCGTCCACGCCACAACGAGGTGATTGCAGACGGCCCTAAGGGGCTAGTTATGGGGGATGGGGATAGCTACCCTAACTGTACAGTCCAGCTGAACACTTTTCCAATCCAGTCAGACTGCCAGGTCGGCCACAGTTTATGTATCCTTGACTGTAATGGACAATTAGCCACCGTTGAGCCACCGACTCCCCCCAGCGGGCAGGGCTAGGGGTAGGGGTTTTATCTTCGGGGGTTTGGTTCTTTACACTGTGGGCAGTTCGAACGGTGCTCTCGATAGATGTACGCAGCGTTGTGTTGTATTATGTAGTCACCTCGTTGTTTCTGTGCGCCCTTTTCGTGATAGTCAGTTCCACTACACATACGAGAAACACAGAAAAACACCACTGTTTGTTCAGACTAAAAACATCGGCCGTAGACGTGTCTTCTCGGAACAGACTGTTAGTAAAAGCTGCTCCATCCAGGATTTCTAGGCTCACAGACCAGTCGGAGCAGTTTCAGTGTGTGAAGTTAGAAGATGAAACACATGGAGGTTGACCAAAACAGTTAATGAACACTTCAGCCCACCCTCTCCCTTTTCCCGACTCCAACATGCCCCCCACCCCCCCCCCCCTCCCCACAACCCCTCCCCCGATAACTTTGGAATAACCATTGTGGTAAACAGATTCCCATACCACCCCCATTTCCTCCCGTCCTCAATACTGTTTTAGCATCACTTCCAGAGTAGATACGCCCCTACCCAGTTCCCCAAACTCCCCCATCTCACCCAATATCTAAAATGAATAGACGCACGGCACCGCAGGTGCCGTAGTTCCCGGGCTTGGTTAATGCCGGGATATTTATGACAGGAAGCGTGGAATGCGGCCCTGTCCCGCAGTCCCAAACCACATGGACCTCCATAGCATCATCTTACTATCATCCTCATCTCCATCATCATGCATAATAAAAATTGTCCCAGCTTCCGAGTCCTCCGTGGGTTCCACCCATGACCTGGGAGGAACACCACTGGAGCTGGCAAAGAGTTGGGGCAGCAAAAAAAAAAAAAAAAATGAATAGACGCTGACGCTGAAATTCAGCCTGTGTACTGGTTTAATTGTCTGTCATAAAGTCGCACACGACAGTCTAATTTCTCACTTGCGTAACAAATATAATTATATGTTTCCGAGACATGTACCAGCCGCGAATTGCAACCAGGTATCAACTTGTGTTTTCAGATCCTTGTCCGGTATGACATCTCGGTAGTCGAAGAGGTGATGCATGAAGAAGCCATCCACAAAGTTCTGGATGAAATGAACAGGTTTGTTCTCATGGTTGTCTGTTCGTTGTTAGCGGATATCTCGATTAGGGTATGTCGGCTGACTGGTTGGTTGTTTTTGCTCATATATAGTTTATAAATCAAATGTGGTTTGTTCGTTCGTTTGTTTTTTGTTGTTTTTGTTTGTTTGGGTTTTTTTCAGAGAAGGGGTGTTTTGGTTTGTTTAGTTTATGGTCATTATTTTATGGAAAACAAGACAATTCTTTCTTTGTATATTTAAGTAAAACTGTAAGAAAAAAATTAAGCTGGAAATAAAACACCATGTTCGCTGTTTGTTCGGACTAAATACACAGCCTGGGACAAAAGCAAACAAAGCTGGGGGTGGTATGGAATCTGTTTACCACAATGGTTATTCCAAAGCTGTCGGGGGAGGGGTTGTGGGGCGGGGAGGGGAAGGGGGGGCGATAAAATTTCCGTGTTTTTTTTAAAGTGAAGGGCCGGGGGGGGGGGGACTTTGGGGTTTTGGGGACAACAAATACAAACTTACTGTTTCTTTGCATTAGTGCATTAATGGAAATAAGAAAGGTGTACACTGAAAGCTTTTGTGTTTTGCTGGGTTTCACGTGCAGGTTGGGGGGTCCGTACAGCTTGTCCCTCGGTCCGGCAACAGGTCGCCATTCCTACAAGGAGCACATCGCCATTTTCTTCAGGTGGATCTCTCTCTCTCTCTCTCTCTCTCTCTCATATGGCATATTTTTGTTTCTGCTCCGCAAAGACTTTCTGGGACGTCAGAGAGCTAGAGGGAAAAAGAGATGGGAGGGGTGGGGGGAGCGGATAAAGGGGGGGGGGGACAGATGTCGAGTAAAGATTACTAAAATTCTTATAGGTGTGTATCCATTTTTTTAAAAAAATTCTACAGAAATGACAAGGTCACCCTGATGGGCACAGACCTGTACCCTGACCCTGATGACGAGTTCGAGCGTGAACCATACACAGCCGCCTTCCACACCACTCACACTGGTCAGCCAGTAGACATGCAGGATTGTAGCGGATTATCACCGGTTTTCTTTTTGATGTTGGTTCTGTGGTTGTTGTGTTTTTGGTCGATGTTGTTGTTCCTGTTTGTAGTTGTTCTTGTTTGTTGTTGTTCTTGTTGTTGTTGTTGTTGTTGGTTTTGGTTGTTGTTTTGTTTTGTTTCTTAAAAAGGGGGTTTGTTGTTGCTATTTTGTTCGTTTTTGTCGTTTTGTTTTTTATTTTATTTTTTGTATGTTTAGTTTTTGGTTGTTGTTGGTGATGTTTTGGCGGTTTTGTTGTTGATTGTTGTTGGTTGTTGTTGTTTTGTTGTTTTTTTGTTGTTGTTTTGGTTTGGTTTGGTTTGGTTGTTGTTGTTGTTGTTGTTTTTGGCGTGAGGAGGGTGCTTCTATTTTCCAAAAGGATACGAAAATACGTGTGACATCCTACAGGCCTGACACATTTTGCTGTGATGGGAGTGCACCTGAAGCCTTCTGACGTGTACGACGAGATGAATGGCGTGGTGGACGCCTACAATCACGCCGTGACCAAACTGGGAACACAGGTCAATAATATTATCATTCTCTTGTGAGCAGACTCGTTATTGTTGGTTTCCCACAGACTATCCTCATAATCATCATCTCTTATTATGTACTATTGTCATCATTTTGTTTCTGCTCAAGATATTCTAATATCTTACGTTGTCTTGCGAGTCAGTTTCACGGTCGGGTGGAAGCATCTTCACGAGCTCATATAGTTTTGGCGACATGCAAGATACAAGATATACTTTCGATCCTCGCAAGCAAAGGTTTTTCTCGTGGATTTATCGTCCTTTTCCGCCACGATTCTGGCCAACAATCGACGCTAAAAGGGTGCGACATGGTCCGTGTGAATCAAGCCAAAAACTGGTACAGTCTCCATGACAACACGGGGGGTAATTATAACCAAGAGATGGGTTGGAGCGCGGAGATAACATCTTAGCCGGTGATTTTTCCTTTGGCACAGTCTCTCCACGCAATGTCCTGATCTGTAGTGACCGATTTTCTCCGCCGCAGAACATTCTCATCTCCGGCGATTTTAACGCGGACTGCAGCTACTTGTCTGCGGAGGAGTATCACCACACTGAGCTCTGGACTGACGATCGCTTTTACTTCCTGGTCCACAGTACTGCTGACACCACCACTAGTCACCACACCAACTGTGCCTACGACAGGTCAGTGGTTGCTTGTTGCGGGGACTGCAGGGCAAAGCATACAAATTCACGAGACCTCAAGATGCATATGATTTATATTCCCTATTATCATAGTCACCGACCCTGAAAAACAAAAATGCTTCAATCTAGAAAAACAAAAATTACCATGCACAGACCATTCAAGAGCACATACCTGACAGGAGTTCTTGTTGTTGTTTTTTTTAAACTGGATGTCTCCTTTCCGCTCAGGCCTCACTGGAGTAAAGCTAGTCTACTTTCTGTTTAGGCCAGAAAGCCAGTTCACCCAAAACCGCTCATGTCAACTTTGCCTCTCTTCTGCGCAAAAACGGCCCAGCTTCACTGGCAGCTTGTCTCCTCTTGGTTAACCCCTGGCATACACCTTGCCCCTACCAAATACAAACGTCACGAAAATAAAAATAAAAAAAGATTATTACGAACTACCACACTCGCAAAACCGGGTTCATCTAACACCCTCCCTCCCCCCCCCCCCCCACACACACAAAAAACAAACAAAGAAACAACCAAACAAACAAACAAACAAACAAACGAAAAAATTGCACTTGACTCCACATCCAGTTTGTGTCTTTAAGCCTGCAAAACACCTGACGAGCCTGCGAGGCACCCGCTTGTGTATTGCGCCGTGGTTGCGGTCACTGACACGTTGTGACACACCTGCCACAACCGGGCCCGGCGTTGGACATTAAAAACGAGCGAAAAACACATTGTCAGTGGCGATTGCTAGTTTCCAATGTGTGTGTCTGTGGCAGGTTTGTGGCGAGCAGGCAGTGAATACTGAGGGCGGCTGTAGTACCAGGAAGTGTTGAGGTCTACCAACATCGAGACTTCGCTACATCTCACATTCTCGCAGGTATAGCCTAGGGCCACAAACATACCTACCAAAGAAGAGGCCCATTATAAATATAATTATGCTCATTTGTCCTGGAAGAACATTGGCACAGTCACAAAGGACGATACTGGGGAGACTGCTCAGAGATGGAGTGGAGAACATACGGGCTTCTCCAATCGCAGACTTGACTTTTTGAATGGAACTAAACTGCTCGGAAATGTTTATTTGAAATCTAGACCGGCTTCTGATCACTTTATTCAGTTGGCAGTGTGCTTTTCAGCGCTTATCATTCAGTTTCAGATAAGTGTGTGACCGCAATGATAAAATTCATCCCAAAGTGCGATGACGTAGACATTGAAAGCCAGAAGCAGCTGAGGGGGAGGAGAAAGAGGGAGGTGGCAGGGTGAGGGGGGTACCTGTAGTCCACCCACCCCGCCTCAAACATGGTTACAGGAGTAGGAGATGTTTGAGAAACTTTCACGAACCAGATTTTACTTTGCTGAAGCTGAATCCCATGTCCGATGGTTTTGTGCAGGCGTGGAATGTTAGTGACCACTATCCCATACAACTGCAGCTTCAGTGACGGTCACCTGACTAATAACATTCTCCGGCTCCAGAGATGCCAGGCAATCATACACTGTTTGTTTGTTGCTGTTTGCTATTTGTTTGTTGGTTTGGTTTGTTGTTGTAGTGGTGGTGGTGTGTGTGTGTGTGTGTGTGTGCATATGTTGTGGTGTGTGTGTGTGTGTGTGTGTGTGTTCTTACAGAGGCAATACCGAACTGGTGAATGGCATGTCCTTTAGAAATAAATACACAATCTGTTCAAAATGGTCAAGTGTCCTAGGACCAAGGACACAGCCCACAAACATTCAAAATACAGCATACAATTATTTCTTTGCTCCGCACACACACATGCACACAGAATACACTGTGTTTTCGAGACAGACAAAAAAATATCTTGGATGCTTCATTCTTCAAAAGCTCATCGATACATTGTACTGCAGTCACCAACCGCATACCAGACACTGAAATTCCGCTCACACAGAAATTTGCACATGTGTAACTCAAGAAAGTCAGAACAAACTTATTTGAAAAAATGTTTATTTTTCTTTTTATCAGTCATTCTTGTGGAGACAGCAGCAACTCGCCACCGGTATCATGGTGAAACAGGAATCATCAGTAGGAAATGTATAAATTTAATAGATCAATCTTTTTGTGATGCCACAATGTGACCTACGATCTCTCACACACACACACACACACACACACACACACCACACACAAACCTTCATATTATCAGAGAATAAGCTGCCGCTCACAGGATTACTATACAACAATCCTAATTAAAAATTTCAGGTTCATACAGGTTCACAGTCTCAAAATGCATGACTTTTCCATGACTTTTCCAGGCCAATTCTCCTGTCTTCCATGACAACTTCCTTACCCTCTTTACACACTGACACACGCGAGGGTAGAAATTATGAGCTTATCCAAGGTACCGCAGTCAGCAAGACCAATGTTCAGAGTTAGTTAATAGCCTTATGGGAAGGCAGTTTTGTTGGTATTTTTGGCAATCAGTCCAGTGAGTAATCAGTAAGCTGACCGTTTCACTGTTGGGCTCAAATTGGCTTCCATAAAATTCTCAAATTCCATGACTCTTTCATGGACTCTTAGATAATTCCATGACTTTCCAGGCCTGGAAAAGCTATTTCCAAATTCCATGACTTTTCCAGGATTCCACTGACCTGTATGGACCCTGTAAAATGCATGTGCCAGAAATCACACAGCAAGCATGTTATGCAAAGGGTATTCAGAAGTTTGCATATGGATGCTTGGACAACTGGCTTAATTTTCTTTTTTATACAGCAGAAGAAACCAGACTAGACTAAAACACTGTGAACCATGATATCAAACAGACTTAAATGTCAATCACACGTATCGATACAAAGGTATTTTGTTCACAAGTTATCGCTGGCCAATAGCTAAAGAAAACGGACCATCATCTGAAATATATATATTATGTATATCTTAACTTATATACCCACAGTTTATCTTCATTACATGTATGTTTCATATGAAATTGGTTTTATAATGGTCAAGGAGGTGACTCCCATTCCCAAAGGAATGGTTTTTGTTTCTTTAAACTGCTTTATTATCAAAAGGACATGACAGTGAAAGCGACCTGTATCAGTTTTAGGCACTCATCTGGGACAACTACTGGTATAATGAAGAAATGGTACTACCGCTAGTGACCATTAACCTGCATCTATGTGTATATATTCATGTTACATCAATTTTAACTTCATCACAATTTGCTCTCTCCAAACCCCCCACTTTAGAATACTGTCAATATTGCTGTTGTTCTCATCTTACTTCACGTGTTCATTCATTCCTTATCAGGCTGGGGACTTGCTGAGGAGAAAAAGGCTGAAACCTAGACAGGGGTGCAGGGGGAGAAAAAGGCTGAAACCTAGACAGGGGTGCAGGGGGAGAAAAAGGCTGAAACCTAGACAGGGGTGCAGGGGGAGAAAAAGGCTGAAAACTCTAGACAGGGTTGCAGGGGGAGAAAAGGCTGAACACTAGACAGGGGGCAGGGGAGAAAAAGGCTGAAACCTAGACAGGGGTACAGGGGGAGAAAAAAGGATGAAACCTAGACCAGGGGTGCAGGGGCATCACCCTGTTGGGGGACCATGGGGGGCAGTACCCCCACTTGTAATACAAATTTCAGCATTAAAAGGCATTTAGTAGCCTCTCCTTGACACCCAGAAGTAAATACTGCCTTGATACTGACATGGAAGTCTTCAGAAATGAAATTAGACTGTCCCAAGTGGCATTACATGATACATGACCATATGTGCAATTTTCCCCCCTTCTTTTTCTTCTGCTGAAACTTAGATTTTTTTATTTTTTTTTTTATTTTATTTATTTATTTATTTATTTTTTTTTTGGGGGGGGGGGGCTGAAAAGATAGGAAATTTGGCTGAAAACTGCCAAATGACTGAAAATTCCCCAGCCTGCAATATCCATTATAAATTCTGATCATGTCAAAATGGGAAGATTCATACAATTATTTGCATTCCTGGTAACTGCAAAGACACAAACAAAGCGGCCATACACATAAACACCACGCTGCTGCATAGTGTGGAGTGGTTCACTGGTCAACGACCACAGTAACACACAAAGCACAATGTCCAAATATACTGAAACACACATCATTTTATACAGCAGTCCAAATCAGATCATGAAAACCTGTATGCACTCTCAGGAAAACTTTTCATTATATTAACCCTACACAGGTGCACAGCATACTGATATTCATAAGCAACATCACTTAACGGACAGTATCATCATCATCATCATCATCATCATCATAACCACTCCAGCCACTTTGTAAAATATCTGAATAAATACAGACAAACTCTACATACACAAGCATCTAAACACTGGAAGCGTGGAAATACGTACATGTATGTAAGTACAATGCACATTTTGTCAAATGAGAGCTTTCAGTTTCTGACTTCTTGCATTATCTACAATTAAACCAGGTCTAAGCATGGCTATGGTATATTGACCAACACACATCCTCACATATGTACCATTTTTGCTCAGTGCCAATCACTTTGGTATGTGAAAACGATAATCAACATAGAGGGAAAAAAGCCAACAATAAAAAAAAGCCAATCTGCAAGACCCAGATTTCATAACATGCATACAAAAATCTCTTGTGAATTTGAACATGTTTGAGTGATCAACTTCGTTCTGCAATCACACAATCCCAATGAAATGTAATGACTTAAATTGCTAAAAAAAACAACAACAAAAAAAAACTTTGGTTGACAATCACACAGCAAATCCGTGACAGACAGTGACACAAACTACATACAATTTTTCAAACAGTGGTTTTTGTTCACAGAATCTTTCATTCTTCTCAATGGGAACCAACATTTCAAATGTCCCAAGTGAGAAAAAAAAAAAAAGGAAAAAAAAAAGAGAGACAGAGAAAACAGAAACAAAGAAAATACAGTGAAAGGTGAAGAAAAATATAAAAAAATATGATACACAATTTCAAAAAGAAAACTAATCACCAACCTCCCACCACCATAGCCACCATAAAATGCAACAACTAAAATCCAGCGGCACTCTAAGCTAATGCCTGTATCCTTGGATGTTATTAGAAATTCACAAAATTGGTAGGAAAAACAGCAAATGTGATAAAAATTGACTGCACATTCAGAAAACAGAGAGGTCACAGTCACCGATTGTGATAATGCTTCGTGATCTGTGGAGAACAGGAGTCAGCAAGAGGTACGAGTTTGTACTGTACATGAAATTGAACAGTCTACCCAAACGACTGTCTCTCCCTGAAGACATCAGATCAAATCAACACTGTGTACAAAATTAATGCCTCTGCATACCCTACGACAACCCGAACTGAATGCTGTACAGTGTACAATACCAAGTATCAAGGAAATAAACATGCGCAAGCTACATCTAATCCAACTTCCAAGTACGTGTACTGAACTGGAACATATCTTGCTTAGATTAGAAAATACCCTCTGCCCCAATTTCTGTGAACAATAATGACAAAAACAACCACAAAGCAATATTTTTTTTAAAGTACCCATCCTACCAACAAACAAAAAAAAAAAAAAAATGAAATGTAAATTTATACAATTTGAATCAAATGCAGTCAAGTTACATGTACCATCACCCTAACAGGAACTTCATTCATGTCTCGACCATCAGCAATGAACTCTTGAAAAATATCACATGATGCTCTGTACAGCTGTTTTTGTTGCTTCTCTACAAGTACAAATCAGAGTTTGAAGTCTCTGTTGTGTACTGTAACTAGCCACCTACTTTTTTTTTTTTTAATCACAATTACTATGAATTTCTGCAATGCCAAGCTCCCCTGGCTCACCAAAGGCAATCCTACTAACGTTAATAACATTTTCAACCAAGAATAATTAACATTCATTTCAACAAGATATAACATAACAACCTATGTTGTGCACGAAAGCATATGTGGCTAAAAACACACATATCACACACATGTATACACACCACAGGCAGATAGAGAATTTGTTCGGTTGTTTAAGATCCTTTTAGACAACAGACGACAACAAAATGCCAGCACAATATTTTAACTTTTGGCTAAGAAACGAACAAACGACCCACCCAAGTATTGGCAATCCAAGGCCAACACAATATATGAATTATAATTGCTCCCAGCCGGGAAATTTCCACCATAGCACTGGTGGTCCAAATTTCCACCAGTTCTGTAGTCAGAGCTCCCCTTGATGATGGGGAGCTGGAGAAAATCATGAGTTCAAATCACCCTGCACACTCCCGAGAAGTAGGATAGACTCATTTTTACATACAGTACTGTACTACAATCTCCCTCACAGCAGTTTTCAGGAAAAAATCTAAATGATTTCCTAACCTTGATTCAAAACATCCCTTACAGTTACACCCAAACACACAACTACTTGAGCTGATGCTTCCCACCGTGTCAGACCGAGTATCGGTGCCAAGCGATGACAGCGATTATAGATACTGCTGCGAGGCCGAGGATGGTGACAAAAGTGCTGGTGTCAACTGATGGTATGTATGCCAGCGCAGCCCTCTGCAAAAGAAAATCAAAGTATCTATTGACACATGCAGTCCTACAGTCCACTGTTGGAGAAACATTTCACATCAGCCTAAGTACAAGAGATGTGTCATGTATAACCGTCTTCGCTGTGTAGACCATAAGAGTAAACAGTTAGGCATGTATGATCAGTGATCAGAAAACTAGTTCACTTTACGGTGTGGTGAATCAAGTACATAGTGCCTTGTTCAATGTTTGAAAATACAGTTGCATGCATACATACATACATACATACATACATGTCCATACATACATAGGTCTTACAGATACATAGATCTACCACCCTACCATACATACATACATACATACATGTATACATACATGTCCAAATGGAGCATTAGTTAATCACAAACAACGTTAAAGCCTCTTAAGTGCCCCCCCCCCCCCCCCCCATTCCCTACTGTTAGCTAACATCTAGTTCCTTTAAAATCTTAATACACGTATAGTACTACATGTAGTACATAAGACAGACAAGTGTTCTGAAATACTCAGAAAGGTATATATATATATATATCTACCATCCTACCGCTGAAATGTCTTACAGATCTAAGGGTATCTCACCATTCATAATGGTGAATGGGGGCCCTATGACTTTCTTCGTTTTCTAAACTTACTTCTTTTTTTCTTTTTCTTTTTTTTTGCGCTTCTCTCTTTAGTTGAAAAAAAAATGAGGATGACAAAATATGCTTTCACTTACCCAACCTCCGTGGTCAGCAATCCACCTGGTAATCTTCTCTGAGATCAAGAACGTGAGCACGTACTTGCAGATGCGGCCAAGAAATTCTGCAAATCTACTGGCGTGGTTTTTCAGGACTTGTATGGCTATGCGGTATCCGAAAGACAGCAAGGTCAAAATCCGACCCCAGTTGATCCCATCCGCGAAGATCCTGCAAGCAAATTTGGGGTCTTTGAAAACAATGCCAGGCTGTTTGGGTCACTTTCAGTTTTACTTCAACGGAAATTTTGTCAAGTTTAAAAAAAAAAAAATCCCAAACTGCTGTTTATTTCAAGCAATTTGCAGAGTTAAGCCAATCACAGAATCGGTAAAGTATCATAGCATGCTGACAACTAGGTCAGTCCATATCAACAAGACGATAATTTGCAATCATCACTAATCAGAATGCTGAATAAATATGACAGATTTATGAAAAGAAATGACTGCAATGGGGGGGGGGGGGGGGTGGGGGGGGGGAGGGGAGAGAAGGGGTGTTCCCTGGAATTTTTTTTAAAATTAGACCAAAATCTATGCAATTTTGTGCATCTTGGCACGATTTTAAGTCCTCCACTTCAGAGAAGGAAAAAACTTTTATTGGAGGAAAAGTTTCAGAATTAGACTAAAATCTGTGCAATTTGGAGCATTTTTGCAGGATTTCAAATCAAATCAAAATCAAATCAAATCAAAACATCTTTAATGTCCAGTTAAAAAATAAAAAAAAAACGGAAAATTTTCTTCTGGTGCCCACTTTGCACAATACAAAAAATAATGTTAAGAATATCACAACATAAACGTATACGCTTAGTAATTCGGCTAAATCATGCTATAAGTAAGTTAGGCTAAATAATGATATTAATATTAACAGTAGAATGATTTAAAAAATGAGAGTTTATTAATTTGAAGTGCTTCAGAGGAGGAGACACACTTTTGGGAGGGGAAAAGTTTTCACCAACGGTGGAAATCTCCCAACAGGTGGAAGATTTTTAGCCCTGTAACAGGGGTCACGCTGGTTTTATAATTTTGTGTTTGCAAACGCAAGGGGACTAGAAAAACGCGTATAGCAGGAAAAAAAATGCGTATGGCTGAGGTAACATTGCAATCACGTCAGCAGTCACTGAAGTCAAACCTCCGCAGGCCAAAACATTAGCGCTATTCACCTACCATACTATAAGTACTACGATCTCCTTTCCCTTGCGGAGAAATATCGGGCTGCCATTCTGCTTAGACATCTTGGGATTCTCTAGATATATTCTCTACTTCAGTCGGTCGGCATCACCACGCTGTGCAACTGATGAAGTGATCAACTGGCGCCAAACTATCCCACTGAAAAAATCGCCAAGGCCGATTGCTATTTTTAGCTCCAATCACCAACTGTTTTAGTTTATGACACCACACTTTGACGCTGTACAGCCAGTCAATGACTGCTTTACAATTTTCCCGCGCATCACCCCACCTCCACCTTCCCCCACCACCACCCACCCTCGCAGAGCAACTGAACCCGATGACAGAAACAAAGCGAGAAGCTGATGTCAGTGAGCCAGCGACTCTGTCGGCACTCATGGGCCGTCTCAAAATGTGTACGCACACGCATGGACCTTTGTAAAATGCGTATGGCTGTTCCAAAATGCAACAAATATATATGCAAATTTTTGCAATAAACACGACCCCTGCTGTAAAGTACATGTATGCATCAGCGATCACAGAACTTTCAACGCTTACCTTTTGGCAACTTCAGCGAATGCCTCGTAAGCTGTATCAGGACCGATGCCCAAGCTGTCGATGATGTCAATGAAAGTGTCCTTGTATCTCTCATTAATCACATCACCGATACGAGCCAACTGTCTGCCAATCTCTGCTGCAGACCTGAAAATAACAACACATACATTGCCTCTAATTTCCTTTAAGTATTTCCCAATTTTCCCGTTAGTATGACTCGGACTGATCAGTATACTTACTTACTTAGGCCCTTGGCTCCACGTGGAGCATAGGCCATCGACAACCCTTCGCCATCGCACTCTGTTCTGGGCTAGTCTTGCCACTCCGGTCCCCTGCTTACATAGCTCTGCCTCAGTGTCCCGCCTCCAGCTGTTGCGAGGCCGGCCTCTCTTCCTTTTCCCCTGCGGGTTCCATGTCAGGGCTTGGCGTGTGGTGCTGGATGCTGGCTTCCTGAGGGTGTGTCCAATCCAGCCCCACTTCCTCCGCAGGATCTGCTTGGCCACTGGTTCCTGCCCCGCTCGCTCCCACAGCTCTTCATTCCGGATCTTCTCTGGCCATCGGATGTTGAAGATGCGCCTCAGACAGGTGTTGAGAAATGTCTGGATCTTCTGCTGCATCGTCTTTGTTGTCCTCCATGTTTCGCATCCGTAGAGCAGAACTGACTTCACGTTGGAGTTGAAGATGCGAAAGTTTGGTTCTTATGCTGACAACTTTGGATGCCCAGACGTTCTTCAGCATGACCATTGCTGCCCTTGCCTTGCCGATTCTGGCTGTGACGTCTCGGTCTGTGCCTCCCTGTCCATCAACCACACTCCCCAGGTAGACAAAAGACTCCACCTCCCTGATGGGCTCTCCACCGACTGTGACTGGTGTGTTGGCAGTGGTGTTGATCTTCATCAGCTCGGTTTTCTTCCTGTTGATCTTGAGCCCTGTTCCGGCTGATGTGGCTTCCAGGCACGTAGTCTTGTCCTGCATCTGGCTGTGGCTGTGAGACAGGAGCGCCAGGTCGTCCGCGAAGTCGAGGTCATCCAGCTGCGTCCAGAGTGTCCACTGTATCCCGTTTTTCCTGCCTGCTGTAGTGGTCTTCATGATCCAGTCGATGACCAGGAGGAAGAGGAACGGGGACAACAGGCATCCCTGGCGGACTCCGGTTTTCACCTCGAAGCTTTCTGACAACTGGCCGGCATGGGCAATCCTGCAGCTCATGTCTTGGTAGGTGCACTGGATCAGGGAGATGATCTTCCCGGGAACTCCATAGTGCCTTAGCAGCTTCCACAGCGCCTCTCTGTCTACACTGTCGAAGGCCTTCTCATAGTCTATGAAGTTGATGTAGAGGGGGGAGTTCCACTCCAGTGACTGCTCCACAATGATGCGTAGGCTGGCAATCTGGTCAGCGCAGGACCTGTTCCTGCGAAAGCCTGCCTGCTGGTCTCGGAGCATGGGGTCGACTGCCTCTCTCATCCTCTCCAGTAGAATTCTGTTGAGAACCTTGCCTGGCACTGACAGGAGCATGATCCCTCGGTAGTTGCTGCAGTCCCTGAGGTCCCCTTTCTTTGGCAGCTTGATGACGATCCCTTCTTTCCACTGGGCTGGCACCTCTTCCTTCTCCCAGATCTTGCTGAACAGGCTGTGCAGCATGTTGACAGCTGTCTCTGTGTCTGCTTTAATGGCTTCTGCTGGTATCTCGTCCGGCCCTGCAGCTTTCCCATTTCTCAGTGTCATGATGGCTTTCCTGATCTCCGCCTTAGAGGGCTTGTCGCAGTTGATGGGTAGTTCTGTCTCAGCTGGTGGGATGTCTGGTGGTGTTTCAGGGATGGGGCGATTTAACAGCTCCCTGAAGTGTTCTGCCCATCGCTTCAGCTGTTCCTCAGTTGTTGTCAGTGGGTGCCCATTCTTGTCCTTCACTGGTTTGTCTGTCTGCTGAAATTTGCCCGCGAGCTTCTTGGTCACCTGGTACAGGTCTTTTAGATTCCCTTGTCGGGCTGCTTCCTCTGCTTGACTGGCCAGGTTGTCGATGTAGTCCCTCTTGTCCTTTCTGGTGCTTCTCTTCACTTCTCTGTCAGCTGCTGTGTATTCCTCTTGTGCCTTTGCCTTAGCTCTTCTTGTTCGGCTCGTGTTCAGTGCAGTTTTCTTCTCTTTCCTAACTTCCAGCTTCTGGATGGTATCAGCAGAGATCCATTCCTTATGTTGGGTCTTTCTCTTGCCAAGGACCTCTTCGCATGTGTCGTGCCAGAGTTTCTTGCTGTGTTCCCACTGTGTCTCGATGTCCATTTCACTGTCTTCTATCAGGTCTTGCAGAGGCTGGAACCTGTTGGAAAGGCTGATCCGGAATGCTGCTTGTGTGTCTGTGTTCCTGAGAAGTCCAACGTTGTACCTGGTCCGTGTGCTGTTGGCGTTGGTGTGCCTCTTAAGCCGAAGTCTCAATGTTGTTGCAAGAAGGTGGTGGTCTGATGATACATCGGCACCCCTCAACACACGCACATCCCGCCACGATCTCCTGAACTTCCGGCTGATGCAGATGTGATCAATCTGGTTCTCCGTGACATGGTCCGGCGATCTCCATGTGGCCTTGTGGATGCGCTTGTGTGGGAAGATGCTGCCTCCTATCACTAGCTGGTTCAGGGCACAAAAGTCTGCAAAGCGCTCGCCATTTTCGTTCATCTGTCCCAGTCCGTGTGTTCCCATGGTGTCCTCATAGCCTGTGTTGTCTGATCCAATCTTGGCGTTGAAGTCTCCCATCAGTATGGTCATGTCCTTGGCTCCTCCTCTATCTATCACTGTCTGCAGTTGTTGGTAGAAGTCATCTTTTTTCTCCTCTTCCGCATCATTGGTGGGAGCGTAGCACTGGATGATGTTCAGCTTGATGTCTTTTTTCTTGGTGATGAATTTGGCTGTGATGATGCGGGAGTTGACAGGTTCCCAGCCGATGAGTGCCCGCTGTGCCTCCGGTGCCAGCATCAGGGCCACGCCCTCAGTGTGGGGGGCTCCATCCTCTGTGTGTCCAGAGTACAGCAATTGCTCTCCCGATGAAAATCTCAGCTGTCCTGTCTGTAGCCACCTTGTCTCACTCAGTCCCAGTACTCCTATCTTGTAGTTCTTCATCTCTCTTGCTACTTGTATGGTCCTTCCTACTTCATACATTGTCCTGATGTTCCATGTGGCTACTCTCGTTGTTGTCCTGGGTGTTAGAAGGGGGGTCGGCCTTGCAGCTTCCTTTCGGCTTTCACTGCAATGCGTCATAGGTCTCCGGGATGGAGACCCTTCCTCGCCCAGGTGAATGTCTCGGTTTGTTGCTGTCGATGCTTCAGTAACTTAGTGTTTTTTACAGGTAGGGCTGTTAACCCTACGCAAACCCGTTTAGCCTCTTGGAGAGGTGGTCCACATTCGTCTGACCTCTACCCTTCGACCTGTCCAGCTTGGGTGACCCTGCCAGGAGCATGTGCTCCTGCTGGCATAGTTCTCTGGGTCATTGAGGTACACAAGCCACTACCCCACGACAAGGGTTGGACCATGTAGGGACTGATCAGTATAAGATACAATATTATATTATATATGGTACACTGTATTATACTATTCAACTTCTTGGAAACCTAGCAATACCCTTTGCCTGACATGATAAAGTGTATAATATGCTATAAATAGGATACTCAAAGAAATTTAATACAAAAACAATTAAAAACAATTGAAAGAAGTTGAGAAAGTGTACGACTTGAGTGACAGAGAATAACTTATAAGACATGTTCTAAATGGTGGATTGCACACACACACACACACAAAAACATGTATACAACTATATTAGTAGTGTATATTAATGCAATTTCTTAAAAAGAACATTTGAGAAAACTACTATACCACTGTGTTACAATGACAAAAAGTGCCACACTAAAATGTCTTACGTGTCAGGGATACTGGGGAAATCGACAAGTGCAGGGTCAACCGGCATATTATCATACGATTGTTGTATATTGTCGCTGCGATATGTTTGGTAGACAAAGTTCATGAACACGCCCTCTGTCTCCTCTTTCACATTTTCCTCCGAGTCCGGGTGAATCTCTTCTGGTGGCCTCGGCACGAGCTGCATCTGCGCTGAAGAGGGTTTCAAGAAGCCGTCGACAGGTTCCTCTCCATCGCTGTCCGAACTTCCATTCCAGGAGGCCATTTTGCAAACAGAACTCTTCTGAATCCTTATTCTCCCTGTGGTGATGTTCTACTACTTCTAGGCGACTCTCCGCGTGGGCTGTTTCACATGATGGGCTGTGGTTGCAAGTCAAGCTCTCAAAAACTGACTAACCTGGAGAAAGGAGAACAACAATTACACAAACACAAAATCACACAAACTCGGATGAAGGCAACTCAGTTCACTTGTTCAATGCATGTCCAAAAAAAAAAAAAAAAAAAACCCCTACCATTACGGACAGTTTCTAACACACTTTATTAATTTTTGAATCTGTTCCTTAGCTGTATCTATTGACTATTCGGAAAACATATATGTTTCTTATTCATACAAATCAACACAGAATACAACACACAAAACAGAAACCTGTCCATTCTAATGCAAATTTCATAAAACACTACAAAGTTTCTTCTCCAAGTATGCTGTGAGAATTAACACAGCCCCAAGTACTGCATGGTACTGGTATATTACATGAATTATATACTAGTTTATATGAGGTTACAAGGATAATCAATATTTGTGGATCTCACTTCTCATTAATACATCGTATACGTGTATGATGTTTGGTCTATAATAGTCAGGGGTACTTAAAATACAGTTGTATATTTTTTATCTTACTAGAAATAAAAGTAAACCTTTTTGTACATCTAAAACTCACATCTAATAATAATAATGATTCACAAGTTTGTATGTCGGCAGCAGGATTAGAGAACTGCATGCCTTAAAAAAAAAAAAAAAAAATTCAAATGTTCTTCAAGTTGAAGTTCAACCATTAAACCATCGCATATGCCATTATATATACACTTATGAACTCAACTGTCACATGAACATCACTTATCTTCACTATCTAGGCTAATTTTGGTTTTAATAAAACTAAAAACCTAATCATCGTTTTGATAACTTGTGATCATCATGCAACTTCTTATGTAAAATTAGTCTTGAAAGTGTCAATCTGTTCCTGCTATTTCATACATCTATTCATTCATTCATATTTATAGAGAGAGAGAGAGAGAGACCAGTGAACCACTAGATGATGTCATTGTCAGATCCCACCAGTTTCCAAGTATAACTTATGCTTAAAATTAGCCTAGTTGAAGTTCAATAATTAAAGTTAAACCAGCGCACATTACATCATAGTCCATTTTTGTAAAAGTGGGTCCAGATCAACCAATGTTTTCAGTATATCTATTATCTGCTGATGACTGACAGCAAGAAACCTTTACAATCAAACAGATCGATACACTCTTAAAATCAATCATTATGCATGCACGTGGATCCGCTGCAGTCACTTCCATGTCAGTCTGGCTTCAATGTTTATTGCAGGATGACAGACGCTTATTTTAAATCATTTATCAAACAAGCGCGTCTTTTGGGTGAGTGCCATTGTTAGACGGGGGTTGATGCAGACTGGTAGAATCTAAAAATAGACCTGACCGCACACAACACACAACAAACACACGTTCCTACTCCTCCGCAACTGCCGTGGAGTCCGAAAGTTTGTCGCCTCAAAACTCTCCTTCAATACGCCCGTGCAGGAGATCCGCACGGGATGAAACACACAGCATGCATGCCTTACTCACCACGTCTCTGCAAAAAAATGTACATCTAAAATGGAACGAACCATCCACCGCCAAAATTCAAGATGAAATGACAACACTGTGTGCTTCGGACATGTGCACTTCACATGTCATGGCGTCTTCTCCTGGGAGATAACTCTTGGATACACTTTCTCAAAAGGTTCAAATCCATGAATACTTCATCTTGTATAAAGTGCCTGTTGTTCACTTTTCGGAACAAATACGTTGATTCTGATCGTGCCAAGCTCAGCTGTTCCATAGTTTGATATGTCCGTAACGGCCAAAGAAACTGTTTTCAGTCTTGTGATTACACGTGTATATCTATTTTACTTGAGACAATTTGAGAACCCGACCGTTTGAGGTTGCATGGTGACCGCCGCCGCAAAACTGTGTGCAAATATGGACCTAGAAGCTGAACAGATCTTTTGGGCGGTGTTGATATTTTCCTGGATTGTCTACCTATGGGAAAGTTATCTCTCATCCAGACAGGTGAAAATAATGTTTGGGTTTATCCATTATGCAACTAGGTGAAAACAGCCCTTATGGTCAGTTAATCAGATAACAGCCGGTTCAACACTTTCCCCTAGTTATAGCAGGGACTTACATATATATAATATATATAATATAAGTCCCTGGTGATAGTAATACATGTACTCAGAGGCAGCAGGTTGGGAAATGACTGATAACTTGCAGTGTGACTACACTTTATCCAGGACTTATGAGAGTACACTGTCAGGTATTTGCAGAGGGCACAATCTAGGTATTGTTTTGGGGGCTATATATCACTATGTCATGAAGTTAGGCAGCAAATCTTGTACAGAGCAGTTTGCTACATGATTGTGGACCCCTCACTGGATCAGATCTTGGGTGGTGTGGTTGTTGAGACAAACATGGAAGACAGTACAGTTTCCCACTAAATCACACATGAACGTGACTGTCATGTAGATTTCACAGATTGAAACCTAAAGCCCAAATCATAATAATTAATGGCACAATCTATAATCTAGAAAGTGTGTGTGTGTGTTGGGGGGGGGGGGGGTTCTTGTGAAGATCTGTCACTGTTTTGCAAATTATATAATGCCCCCTTCAGACATTTTTACCGTTTTGGTTTGCTTTTTGTTTGTTTTTTAAATCATTTTTCACCTTCTAAATCATACTAAAGAAATTAGGCAACCCAGTAGGCACATATTAAAATCTCATATGAGCAGCAACCATACTGTCACATCTTTATCAGTTGAGGAATGGTGGAGGTTGCTGCAGGAGCTCATACAGTTCTGGCAACACTGTATGTGAAAAATCCTGTTGCCAAAACGGTATGACAGTGACCGTGAAAAAGGGGGGGGGGGGGGAGAATGAAGATTTAGCTGTGTACGTGGTCCTTTGGTTTATGTGGTGTCTGTTGTCTTGATGATCGCAGAGAAGTGTGTACCTGAAACACACAAAAGTGCCAAGTGCCTTGGAGGGAGTGCTGGATCAGGAGACGTTTGAGAAAGCCAGGCTGTATCAGATCGACAAAAGCAACTTTGGCTTCTGGTCCGGATTGTATTCCCAGATTGAATCCACTGTAAGTTGAGAGCTTGTAACTCCATGAAAAGCTTTATAGTAACACATATAATTTGCATGTAGTAATCGGGTGATGGTAAATAGCTGACACAATTCACTGCTTTTTAGAAGGATTTGACTGTACTTAGGGGATGGGATGTGTGGTCAAGGTGCATTGGGAAGGAGGAGGAAGTTTGATGGTTTGTTTCTGTTCTTAAGTTAAACTTGAAATATCAGGGGCATGACAAGAAATAGGACATACATGAACCACCCAATTTTTTTGTAAAATGTCATTTGTCAGTGCAATTGTATCACAGCTGATATAAAATTATAAGGCATGAGTCCAGGAGAGTTTCCTTAGCACTAAAGTTAAAGTTTCACTGATCTAAGACGTCTACTGGCCACCAAAGGGCCAACCAAAACTTGACTGGATGTTACTGAACCAGGGAGAGGTAAAGACAAAACCTACCATATTACCTCATGATAATGTGACATCTGCTTTTTGCCACAGATTATTTTACTTTTGGGAGGGCTGCCATACCTGTGGGCCAAATCTGGCCAGATTTGTGCAAGATACGGACTTGGGCCTGACTATGAGGTACAGTAAAAAGCTTCTATTTTTTTTGTCATTGTCATTTTATGTTTCAGCTGATCTTTCTGGGGCATTTTGTGCCATGTAAAGTTGCTTTTTCCCAGGTAGTAATTGCAAAACATACTGTTTCCGAGAACGACTGAGTAAGCTGTATATATAGATCTCTGGTATTGGCATTTGTGAAATCAGCCAGCTAGGCTTAGAATACATGTAACTTGTATGTTTGCTGACTGCTGGTAAATTACGTTTTTTCAGATCACCCAGTCAGTGGTATTCACTGTTTTGGCCATGTTGTTTTCTACTGTTACCTCCCTTCCATGGTCTGTGTACAGTACCTTCGTCATTGAGGAAAGACATGGCTTCAATAAACAGGTGAATGCGCCATAATAGTATCAAAGACGGTACAGCTTTTTTTCCTTTTTCCCCCCCTTCCTTTTTTTTTTTTTTTTTGGGGGGGGGGGGGGGGGTTGGGTGGAGGGGGGCTTTGCTTATTGAACCTATTGTTTGTTTTATGGAGTCTATTATTTTTTAAAATCAAACTTTTTCATTATAGGAGATTGAAACACTGTGTTTCATTTTGTATCTTTTGATTTTATTTATTTACTAATCATTGTTTACCCCGCTGATGATGGCAGTTGTTTTCCCGCAACAAATCACTTGCCTGAAACAATGAAGAGTATCTGACCTTGTCTTTTTTCTCCTGGTTTCAGACGCCAGCGTTTTACGTAAAGGACCAAATCAAGAAGTTCATCGTCATGATGTTTATTATGCTGCCCATCACTGCCACCCTCATTTTCATTATCAAGGCAGGGGGAGAGTACTTCTTCATCTACGCCTGGCTCTTCACGTTTGTTGTTTCTTTGGTACGTGTTTAGACCTGCTGTAAAATTTACTGTGATTGTTCTTGCTGTGTGTGTATGTTGGTGGGGTGGGAGTGGTGTTTGTAGTACATGTAGTGCAAACCTGTCAGTTCATATGCTTGCATATTTCACCTCATTACATGTGTCAGATTCACAGTGGCACAGTAATAATAATAATAATAATAGTGGAGATTTTTAACGCGCCTAACCCAGGGGCTGGCTCTAGGCGCTTTACAATATAATGGGGGGGGGGGGGGGGGGGGGACAGCAACAACCCGCGAAAATAAAGACTGATAAAATAAAGACAGTACTGCAGGGTTGCACATTTTCCACAGCTTGTATAGGACAAAGTGTCCTGGAAATAGCAAAGTGATAGGACACAGTGTCCTGGCCACTTAGTGGCAATAAAAATTTTAATAGGACAAATTTCCGCTTGAGGTGGGAAAAATATGACATGAGAAATTTTTATAGGTCAGTGTCCTGGGACTGTCTTAAATGTGCAACCCTGGTACTGACTGATCGGCTGTTTCATCTGACATGAATGGATCGTTAAGGCGTGAAAAATTCACGGTCTTTGCTGTGGTGCTCTTTCAACAGTTTAATTTTGTCATAAATTAGTCATGCACTGTCGTAAATTAGTATCCATTGTCTTTCCACTGCATTAACACACCCACTACTTTTCATTGCATCAAGTGATTTTCGTGTAGCACTGTATCTTTGTCCGGTCAATTTTTGCCAGCATGCTGGTGCTTCAGTGTCGGCAGTTACTGATATCCCTTGCTGGACACAAATCCTTTATCCATAAAGTGAAAAAAAAAAATTTAAAAAAATTATCCATTTCCGTGAGCCTAAGTAACTTAGAGTTAAGAGAGCTGTGTGTACATTTTGGTTGTGTCACGTGCTTCCTGTTACTCTAACTAGTAGCATAGTCATTCTCCATTTTGTGCATTGCAGGTGCTTATCACCATCTACGCTGACTACATCGCACCGCTGTTCGACAAGTTCACTCCCCTGCCTGAGGGGGAGCTTCGGACACAGATTGAGAACCTTGCTGCTAGTATAGACTTTCCTTTGAAGAAACTCTTTGTTGTGGAAGGTAGGACAGATTGTATACAAAATTCTTTTGCTTGCAAAGAAAAAGCCATGAAATGTTCTATGATCCATTGTTATGCTTTTGTTTGGGTAGACAGTAAAATTTGTCTTGCTGAAAAGTACTTGGAATTTCTAGTAAATTGCAGAAAGGGTGACAAAAAACAGGCACAGCGCATGATGTATCCATGCATCCAGCTCAGTTCTTTAGGCAGATCAAGTAATCATTTTGGTACGTCCATGTACTTTTATTTTAAATTTTGGTAAGATGGGGCAGGATATTGTTCTCAAGTAGTCGTGAGAATTTTTTTTTAGAGGTTTTTTTTTTTTTTTTTTAAATAAAGTTTTGTACAAATTTCTTTTTCCTAGGATCGAAGCGTTCATCTCACAGCAATGCCTACTTCTACGGGTTTTTCAAGAACAAGCGGATAGTGCTGTTTGACACACTCCTTGAAGACTACACACCTGTCAACAAAGACGAGGACAAGAAAGAGGATGCTGCAGATAATCAGCAGGAGACTGCTGTAAGACACATTAATTTTGTGAACAAGGTTGATTACTGCCCCTTTGTCTCCCTTTCCCACCCCCCTCCCCCTTTCACAGCCATTCATTTCAGTGCCATGATGGAATTTTGAAGCAACTTGACCCGGCCCCCGTGGTGTAGTGGTTAGCACTTCGGACTATGGACCGGGAGACCCGGGTTCGATCCCCAGCCGCGGCAAGCGGGATTTTTTCCTACCTAGGTCGGCTCCTACCCAGAGCGGGTGTGCTATGGGCCCAATGGGGAGGCCGTTGCCACACAGCCGAGCTTCACCCACTTCACAGGTGCGACTTGGTATGTCACGCCGGCACAGTGCACTTATCTTGACGCGGTGTGCTGGCTTGCGATCCCTGATGACCCCTAGAGCTATGTCAGCGGGAGCGTAGTGCTCCCGGCAGGTTCAAACCAAGCTGAACAGGTCTGTGTTGGGTAGGGGGACTGACCAAAAGAAGCAACTTGATTTTGAGAATACCGGTAGCACAGAGACGACATGCATTGTATGCTTCTCCTTTGTTACTTTCAAAATGAAGTTGTGCCCAAATTCCACCTCAGCAACGATTTTATTTTCCTTCTTTTTTTTTTTTTATCACCCCATATAGGGATACCAGCAGTGATCCTTGAAGTTAAATCAACAGTCTAATCGTCTGTGACTTCTTACAGTGACTGTCAATTTTGTGATGTCTTTTCTTTCATCAGGACGCAGAGGAGGACAGCTCAGGTGAACCAAACGACAAGACTGCTGATGAAAAAGAGAAGAAGAAAGAGGAGAAGAAGAAGACAGGATGTAACAATGCGGAGGTGCTGGCTGTCCTGGGCCACGAGCTCGGCCACTGGTACCTCAGTCACACCTTGAAAAATCTCATCATTTCACAGGTGAATCAGTGGAGACTGAGCAGACATGACGGAACACAAACTACCTGTAGTCATAAGCGTCTAAAGACTTCCTTGAACTGGATAGGGGATTTGGTCTAGTGGTTAAGGCATCCGACTTCGGATCCTGAGTTGCCGGGTTCAAGTCCCCGGTGGGCAGGAATATGGTGGGATTTTTCCTTCCCATATCGAGTCAAATCCATGTGCAGACTCGTTTGCGGTGCCTGTCCTCGCCTTCGTGTACACACGCACACACAAACATCAAGTGTGCACGCTAAAAATCCCACGTTCATCTTTCGAAGAAGAGCAGGCTGTGGCCGGTGGCGTGGCAAACAGAAATACTGTCGCACGCACCAGAGTGAATAGCAGGGTGGAGGTTTGCACACAAAGTAGCGCTTAATGGCAGCAGGCTTTCACTGCTTCGTCCTCCAGCCCTGCGGCGCCGTGAGCATTTCAGCAGAGATGGATAATGTGCGCCGAGGAGAAGTCTACCATACCATACATGAGCTGCATAGGTTTCAGATACATAATATGTGTAACTAATCTGCTTTGGAAATGTTCCGCCCTCAAAATCCAAAAATATGTGCAATTCTCAAATTCCAAAACTTAAATTGCTGAGTTAACCTTTCTCACACACATGATTGTAATGTGTCCATGTCAAGTGTGTGAGTGAGTGCGTGTGATTCATGTGAGCATGCATGTTGGATTTAGCATGCAGCGCTTTGAGCCAAATATTTGGGATAAAGCACCTATATTAATGCAATTATTATTTTATTCAGTGAGATCGGAGAAGTGCATCATTTTGTTCAAATGTCTAGCTGAAGAGTCCTAGTGTTCAGATTGCTTGCTCTTTATGTTCTTTGTTGTTGTTGTCTGTTTTCTGTCAGAGAAATTTTCTTTCATTGATGTCCCAGGCAAAACAGTTTGGTTTAGCATGTGATTAAATGCTGGTTCTTGGCTGGGTGGGTGGATGTTTGGGAGTTTTACATCATTTTCCACCACATATTGGTGATGTCAAGGACGGGGCAACGAGAAAGGGCCCGCACAAACATGTGTCCCCAGCTGGGATTCGTACTCACAACCCGAGCATTGGGAGTCCTACGCTCTACCATTTGGCTGTCCTACACAGCTCCACCAGGGTTCTAAAGTTTTGTATGTTTTTCCCCCAGGTGAACACATTTTTATGTTTCCTTGTGTTCGGACTGCTGATCAACAAGGCGGTTCTGTACCAGGCATTTGGTTTTACCTCTCAACCCACACTCATCGGCCTTCTCATCATTTTCCAGTTCATCTTCGCACCGTACAATGAGGTTAGCTTCCTTTGTCCTTGCTTTCCACATTGATGGCTGAGTTAATAGAAAACAAATCAGACCTTTAGCCACGTTGTAGACAAAACAGGATGTCTCGTACACACACACACACACACACACAGACACACACACACACACCCTCTCTCTCTTATCTATAATGCTGTGTTTGGGACTATTTAACGACCAACTGACATGATGGGTGATTTGCTGAAACAACCAGTAACTCTATCTCCATCACTAACACATAAAGATAGTGTAACACCAAAAATTCAAGGATTAAGGGATTAAACCATACAGATCTAGATCAAATCCAGTAACCTCCAGCAGAGAATCGGATAAGTTAATATACATGTATGGTTTTGTCATTTTATACTGTTCCTCACTGTGGAAGGAAGACAACCTGGTCTGTAATAAACAGGAACTGTGTGTAATTTTCATTGCTTTTCAAGTAAATTATATGTACCGTTTTTCTTCTCTTTTTAAACAGTTGCTGTCCTTCTGCATGACGGTGCTGAGTCGACGCTTTGAGTTCCAGGCGGACACGTTCGCCAAGAGCATGCACTTTGCAGAGAAGCTGAAGTCTGCTCTGATCAAACTGAACAGGGACAACCTTGGCTTTCCTCTCACAGACTGGCTATACTCTGCCTGGCACTACTCGCATCCCCCTCTCCTAGAACGTCTGAAGGCACTAGAGAAAACAGAATGAACTCTGTTAGGAGGTAGATGTGTGCTGCTTTAAAAACTGGCTTCTATCGCCATCTGCTTGCTGAAAAGTGTTTCCCCATTGGGGGATGGCACCAGGAGCGTCCTTTTTGCAATTTTTTTTCTCCCCCAGTTTAGTTAGAATATAGATATGTTTAGCTGCTGATAGATGTTGGCAGAAGTGGTTGAAGTGGCATGCAAACCTTCTGATGCCTATAGTTTTCCATTCAGTGTATCATTTTATGTCTACTTTTATTTTACCAGTTTTTGCCTTTCAAGCCTCAGTGGGTTCAAAAAAATTTAAACGGAAAAGCTCAGAGAGTAGCCCGTAAATGACACATTTCTATTAGCCAAAAATTTATTTTACGTTTCCATTTGTCCGTGAATTAAAAGCGAGGTCGAAAAAACCCTTCCTAGAATTAGGGAGAGCTAGCATTTCAGCAAGCAGGTATGCTCACACTAATGTTTTTAACTCTTTTGCCGCCCAGCGCCAAGCTTCCATGAGAACTGCTGGGCAGTGGGTCTCTTCAAATGCTTATATGTGACCGTACACCACGATATGAGTCGTAAGTCACGTTTTGACTATTCTGAGATACTGGCATCAACACAAAGTAGAAAGAAATGCTCTTTCCAATGGTATAATTATTTTTCCTTAACTATGATCTTTTGGCAAAGATACAGTAGTTCTTAAACAGATCACATTTCAACCAGAAAACGAGAACAAAGTTGAGAAAACGCTGTTATAGAAGTTTTCCTTAGCAACCTGTTTCAGGCTGAATAAAGTATTTCTACACTTAATCTGGCTTAGGTATTAAAGCTCATCACAGAAAACTAGTTAAACAGTCCAAATCAAATGAAATCTCAAAATCGACCAATCCAGCCTCATCTGCCTATTTTTGGCTGCTAAACAAAATCAAGTCAGGCGCAAAGCGACTCATTTCGTGGTGTACGGTCACATACCTCAGAATGTTTTCAAGATTTTTAGATCAAGGGGTGAAGGGGAGGGTGTTGTGGTTAGATGTGGCCTGTCCAAACACTGCACCCCGGTGGCGAAAAAGTGAAAGCCTTCAGTTGGTAAATCAAACTTTTGAAACATTTATTTTTCACTATTTGGGAATCTTTTTTTTATGGTGCTTTTTTGTTTTCTCATACCGAATCATCATTCACATCTTTTGTTGTTATTTTCTATGGCTGCATCCATTTATTTGAGGAAGCTTTCAAAATGTTCCACCTTGTTTACATGAACCACAACTTACCACAGGATTTTTTTTAAAGTCTGTCTTCATACACTTTTTGTTTGAATAAGAAATATTGTTAACAGGAGTCTTTTGTACACGTGTGTTCTGCTATTGGAGTTTATTTTAGACATTGAAGGGTTTTTAATTTGCCTTGAGATCAGTTCATTTTTTTGTTTCTGTTTTGTTGTTTCATTATTATTACAACAATGTATTACTAGTGATGGGCATGGCTAAAGAGTAAGGAATGTTCAGTGATACACTTGTTTCAACATGACTACACTGCTGTTCGGTTACTTGGGTTCACGGTCATTATCACGGTCTGGTGGTAAAACTCATTGTACTGTGTGTGTGTTTCATAAGGATTCTCATCAGCTTTGGGTTTGGGTGTGAAGTCTGTTCAGTACACTGTGCTGTGTGCTTCTTGACTTTACAGGTAATAAAATGACAGCATGAAAGGTGCCACGCAAAGCGGTCATTCCTTGTTCATTGTTCTCATCTGAAGCAGTTTGAATGTGTGCGTGTGCATACACACACACAGAGGGATGCACAATTGTACACAAATTTTCTCTGCTGAAGAGTGAAGACCCTTCTTAGGAACAGTATAGAACTGAAACAAGTGCTTACATGCCTCGTTTCTCTCTCGCTCTCTCTCTCTCTCACACACACACACACATTCTTCCCTCTTGCTGTGCTAACAACACACCCACTTACTCGGTTCACGTATTTACTTTCAAACACACTGCTGCAAAAAAAGCACACAAACATGCTCGCACTCAAGTGGATTCTGAAAATGTCCATGTAAAGGAATGTGCCAATGGAACTGAGCAACCAGCTGCAAATGACAAATGTTGAGTACAAATAGAAGACTGAACTTTAGTAGGATTATTGCAATGAACACAATGCTGGACTTACAACTGAATCTGTGCACCCTTTACAAGCAACAAACCTTGTGCATGACTGTCATGATACACTTTGTGCATGGTCTGTGCACCCTTTACAAGCAACAAACCTTGTGCATGACTGTCATGATACACTTTGTGCATGGCACCCCTTTATTGAACTGTGTGTGTAGGTATAAAGACAAAATCATTTTTTCAAAGAAATGTCCAGACGAAAGTCAACTTACGACGAGCATTCTTTCACTGTAAAGAAATAAACGATAAGCTGCTGCCTGCACAAACCCACTCTCTTTCATCCACACACACACAGACACACACACACACACACACACACACACACACACACACAGACACACACACACACACACACACACACCAGGCAAGCATACTTGAACACATGGAAGCACTGAGAATAACATGCACAGTAAATATTTTGGCTATAGATATAATGTGTCCTGCACTTCGTGCAATGCAACAATATCTCGCATCTGCTGTTCAGCTTCCGGGTTGGGCTGCACACAAAAAGGACGATAAAAGTTTTATTAAGCTTTTAAAATTGTGTTTCCACACTTACTTAAAAAAATAAATAAATAAACAGAAATGCATACATGTATGTGTACTGCATTTCTGCTGTAAAAGCAGTAACATTACAATAAACTAAACCACAGCATTGGCAGTCTGATAATTCATGCAGATTTATTCATGTAGTGCCTAACCTGACATCAGCTCTATGTGCTTTGCAACCATGAAATACAGAACGCATATCAACAGACGACAAACAATACAGAAGACAATTAACTGCAAGCACGCCAACCCACATACCCATCCACACCAGCTGTAGGAGTGAATGGCACAGCCTATGAAATGGAGAAGAGGTGGGCTTACAGGAAGGTGCTGACATACCCTGATAATATCTCTGACTGGCGTTGACTCCAGTACGGGCATGAAGGCCTTTATTGTGGGCACGTCAACCAGTCGTCTAGCATTGGTGTAGCACTGGTACAGGGCAGCTCTCAAGCCATTGGCCTGGCAGTACGTCATCACTGGGTAAGTCAATAAAAAATATTTTTAAAAAAAATAACACTTGCACTTTATTTAAGATCAAAGATTAAAGTCTCAATACCTACAACAGGCATACAACAGCATGTGGAAAACTTTTTTCATCAAATGTGCTGAATCGTAATCAGTCACTGGGGTCATAATGTAGCATCATTCCGGTGACTGGCCAGCGTATATGTTCTAAAAGTGTACCACATACTGAGAAGAGAACGTTGTTTGATTCTGGACTGAGGACCAGCTAGACCATATAATTGGCGGCTAATTTTAAAGGATTTGTCGCATCCCACTCTGTTCAGGAACGGACTGTAGGCCCAAGAAAGTTGCTTTTGACTAACAGCAGTAATCACAAGGTCACAAAAATGTTCCCGATGGTTGAAAGAAATAACGCTATGGGTGACTATACATACACGTACCGTGTAAACGCGCCAAAGTTGTTATAAAAATATACTTGAACTGTAGTGTATACTATATTAGCTATATCCTTTGTTGGTACAAAGTGTGTAAAGTCTTTACTCTCAAGGTTTGACTGTTTTTGTTTGTGTCAGAAGGCACTTTGATTTCAGTTAGAAAGTATTCTGCGTGATAGTTTGAGCAGCACTACGAAAGCAAACACACATCTAAGAATAACATGATACAAACGTCTATTGTTGTTGTTGTTTTTACCAGCTTAGTTCAAAACACAAACAGGGTGGGAATGCAATGAGCTTGAAACAGTAACAGCAAACATGATTCCAAACTCTCGCTCTCCAACTGATATGTTTCTGCTAATACACTCATTTTCTTGTAACACTCTCACTTACCCTGCGCAGCTAAGCCAGTCACCAAATTTGGCTGTTCCAGAACAGGACAAAGAGGGGTACCAGCAAACTTGTTTGTCTTCAGGCCACGGATAATGGGAAGTGGGAGATCTGAAGTTGGGACCTCGCTTGTAAACTTGCTTGAGTGAAGCGTGTTCAGGACAACTACGTACGCATCTTCTGCATCAAAATCTGAAAACAACTAAGCAGATCAAGATTCCTCTTTTAATGTAGAAGATATATGTGTTTCTCTGCATATAATATTATGTGAGTATAAAGATGCACGCCCAAACAGCGGCATGACAAGATGACAAAGACAACAAAAGAACATAGAGTAGAGAAGATGAAGGCAGATGGATCACAGACTTTGTTTTGTGGCGTGTGTAGGGTGGAGACAAGATGATAATGATGATGATAATTATAGCACCACCCTAACTGTGGGCCCAAAGTGCTCAGATTCACTGACATTGCCTATAATTTACATCACCTGCTGAACCACCAGCAGGCCATAATCCTAAAGTGGTGGTGATGTTGGTGAGGAGGGCATGCATGTCGAAGGGTGTCTCTGCTTATGTGCATCTTTCTTCGCGCGTGTGTGTGTGTGTGTGTGTGTGTGTGTGTGCGTGTGCGTGTATGTGTGTAGGAATGAAGGCAACAGGGGATGGATACAATATGGCTACAAGCACAACAGCAGCTGTCATTCATATTCAACCACACCTGTCTGAATGTGAAAGTCAACACCAGACCATCTCTGCACTGTCCCAAATTCTCTGTAATATCCTATATCACCATATAAAGAAACTGGCATTTCACTTCTGGAAATGTCTTGTCTTTACCTGGTTCACCCAAGCATGGCACTGTTCAACCGCAACATCCATGTTGCAAAGGCAGATGAAGGTTGACGCATCCTCGTTACTTCGATAGATGTAACAAGTTTTGTCTGTCGGCAACTTCTGTGAAAGCGATTGCTGGTCCCCATCCCGCAGTCCACTAAAGATGCCTCCCACAAGATGGTAGTCACCATGCTTGATTAAGATATCTGTAAAGCCTACAGTATAAAGCAACAAGAGTGTCTCTACATACATACGTCCGAGGTCAGAGAAGAAAGGAAAAAGTTTCCAGTTCTTGTTCTATAATTTTTTTTGTTTACCTGTAGAATTTTACCAACTGATCGATGCTGTACGTATGTTTTAACAGTTTTCCTACAGAATCAAAAAGTATTTTTATTCATTTTGCTTGGTTAATTGGAGTTAATGCCACAACAATGACTGGAGACCGCCCTAAGGGGCTGGTTGTGGCAGAAAGGACAGCTACCCTAACTGGAAAAGTGAACTATTCAATTCAGACAGACTGACACTAATGACAGGTTGACCACTTTTGACCTTTCCTTCACTGTGATGGTCAAGTTACACAAACAGGCCCGAAAGTCCCTGGTACTTACTCCAAAAGGGGTTTAAAGGTTGCTGTTATGGAAGTGCTGTTTGCTTGTCTGTATGTATGGCTGGTGTGGGATGTTGCTGTTTAGGGTGCAAGTCTGGCATGTGACAGTATGCTTCCACCCGCGTGTCTGTACAACCAATGTAATGCAAACTAACAAACCTACTGCTGCCGGTCCAATGGCAACGACCAAGATATTGCAAGTGAGCTTGCCGTTAGGTTGGTGTAGCAAGTTGTTCCGTATCCTCCCTGACCAATGCAGAAACGGATCGCTGGAACGAAATCAAAAAGGCAAAGACGACATTCAAAAGAATAAGTTGACAAAAAGAGTGCTGACTGTCCGAATTAATAACTACTGATAGATCTGCACTTGCTTGTAATTCCGTTTGATCACGCAAGTATGATACGTTTGCTGCTGCCGGCGTCATTGGAAACAGACCAAAGATACACAGTTACGCGATTTGCACGGCAGACACTTTCAACAAGGTGTCATTTGGATATATGCAAAACAGGAAAGACTATTACCACTCTAATGAAACGCTTTCATCGTCTTCTTCTTCATCGTCTACAGCACGTGAGATGACTGGCAAAACTTCGCCATAGAAGGTCGCCATCTTGGTTTCGCAGCCTCGTTTTTTTTCACCCTCAACGAGATTACATGCCAATTTTCTTCAAAGTAACTTTTTAAGCCAAACTGTGAGAGGCATGTCCGCCTTTTTTGTGTTGAGCAAGACTGTCTGTTCGATTCTCTTTTAAAGACAACACTTAGGAAAACACCGTCAACAAAACTGACGACATCTTGTCACGTGACAACTGTTTATAAACCTTCTGGACCAACTTTGATGAGAACGTCAAAGAGGACACATCATCCACTCGAGTAAGATGTTCAGCTCTGTGACAAACTGGCTGGGGGTTAACATCAAAGGCAAAGACAGTGTTCCCTCTGAGGAAGACAAAGAAAACCAAGCACAAGCGGCCCAGCCTCATTCAGAAAGTAGAGACAGCATAAGCTCGACTTCTGTGGAAACTTCAACCAGTTCCAAGTCACTGCCAGAGACTGACTCAGAAGAGGGGAAATCTACTTCAGAAGAGGAATCCTCTCAGGACAGTTCTGCCCTGCACGCCTTAGAGGATGTGTCCGCCAAGGCCATTAACACAGCCAAGGAGTTTGGAAGTAAGTGGAAAATAAATTGTTACCTGTGCATGTAAATGAGGATTCTGTGTATAGTCAAAGACTCAAACTAAGCAATTGTTACTTGCAAAGAATTCATTATTTGAACTCAGCAGATGACTGTAGAGCTGTTTTACCAATGACAATAGAAATACCTGGCGGCTGCTGACAAACAAGCAAACCGAGCACTCAGTGTAGGAAAAGAGTGTTGCCTTCTGCCATACACACATGTTGATGACATAATGTGCAAAAGCTCTATAAACAACACTGATTTCAGAGGGTTGCATACAGTCAGTCACAAATTTTTGCAAAACAACTTGCCATGCAAGAAGACTGTATTTCACTTTATGTGGTGCACATGTATGCATACATGTACAGACTTCACATATCACACATGTATTAGATATATACAGCATTATTTATTTCATTTCATCAGGTTTTGCACATATTCAAGTACAAGTATGTCTGTGGAGCATACCACATGTACATTTTGTGCTCCCCAAAGACTGTCTAGTGTCATAATGATTTGACCCGTACTTTTTTGTTGGTTGTTTTTTGTTTTGTTTTTTGTTTGTTTTCTGTTGTTGTTGTTGGTTTGTTTGGGGGGGGGGGGGGGTCTCCTCACACAGCTGTTGCTGTCAGACAGTTTTGTTTGCTGTGTGTATTTCAACAAGATCAAAATCAGCCACACAAGATGTTCAGATTCTTGTACGCTGATAAAATCTTGACCTGAAGTGTCCGGACAAAGCAAACCAAGAGGTTGTTCAGTAGCCAGAAGGTATTGTTGACTATCAGCTGATCTCCTGGTACACATGGTAGTTCATGTACTGTGTATGGTCCTTTCCTTCAGGACAGTCACACTGATACATGTATGGTAATCATCTATCCATTTGCCCAGGGTGGGTACAACTTTTTAGGTCATTGATCTGTTTACAGTTTAGTGTGAAAATGTCATCTGTTCAGCCTTTTGTGAAGGCCAGTGCTTTCCATTTTATGGCTTTTCCATGTGGGGAACAATTAAAGTACTGAAGTCATCACTGTAAGTGTCACAACATAACACACAGAAGTTAGGATACATAGTTAAAAGGCTCTACGTTCGTAACGCCGCTGAGATGGGAAACTGTCGCTTTCTCAGCTCTAAGGTTGTTTACCAGATAAAGAGATGTTTCATCTGGCCATTGTGACTGTTTTCGCGACTTTGTGGCTTCTAATGTTACTGAAATACAACCACACGCTGTTGTATGCCTGTCATATGTATTGAGACTTTAAAGACACTCAACCTTTTTTTTTATCTTAGTACTTGACTGTACAGATACACAGATCTGCAGATAGTATAGGGCATCTTGAAGAATGCATCTTCACCATAAAACGAAACAATGGAAAAAAAAATGCGTCATGTTTACAGAGTCCAAGACTTGCATTCACACAGTAAGTATTGTATTCCCGGTCATTCGTTTGTTTTCACTTGAAAGTTAGTATTGCAGTGGCCTGGAAAGGGGCCATACAAAAAGGATCGGTGTCGCACAAGTTTCTATAGTGTTCAGTGCCCGTAGTTCTTGGCAGTGTAACTGTATACATGTTGGAGTATTAGATGCCTGTAACATCTTAATGTTTCTGTTTCAGGCATCCTTTTCAGCTTTGGCAAGGCAGCTGGAAAGACAGTAGCAGACACAGCGAAACAGCTGAAAAGTACAGTAGAGGAAAAGGTGTGCTCTCTCTCTCCAATTCAAATTCAGTAATTCTTTATTGTCCTCTAGGGGAGGCAATTTAGTTGCGGCGTAAAAACAGACAACAACCACATACAATGTAACATGTCACAATAGTTAAATATGTAATATTACAACAGTAGTACACGAACACACACGCACGTCCGCACCCACGCACGCGCGCACGTGCACACACACACACACACACGTGTACACACACATCCTTATTACCATGCTCTCATTAAGTACGCCACTATTAAGACGGGACTACAACCTTTCAGTGTAAAAGTAATTTATAGTAAGATAACTGTATCACAGTGCATACTCATACCCTCACACACGCGCACTCTCTCTCTCTCTCTCTCTCCCTCTCTCTCTCTCTCCGGCCTACATACCAGATAAGTAAACAAATAAGTATAGATCTAGGCTAAAACCCAAAGAAGACAGTAGTCTGAGGTGGATTTTTAATGACAATTTGGACCTCTTGCTTGTTCTAGTCTTAGTGATGTGGTTTTTGCATTGGGAAGAAAAGGGTAGGAGATATATATAAGGTTCTGTCAGTGACAGACTGTGACTCTGAGGTATTTTCTAATCTGTGAACATAAATTTGGAAAATGTAGTGGCAAAACATTTGTGTGTAAATTGCATCTTGACAAATTTTTGTTGACTTGTTCATATGCATATATTAACAATTTATATATGAGTCTTTCATGGCATTGCTTTTTCATATTCTGTGGCAGTTATGTGCATGTTAAAAATGTTTGTTAATTTCTGTTGCCAGACACTGCTTGGCGATTTTACACGGGAGCAAGACAAGTTTGTCGCGGAGAAACAGGAAAATAAGAAGCTAGAGGAGGCCGCCGTTCCCCCCTGGGTCGGATACAATGAAGAAGAGGCTATGAAATCACAGATCCTCGCTCTGTCTTCTGTGAGTGCAGGTCCTACACTTTGCATCCAGGCGTACAATGCCCACAACATTCATATTTTGTTTTCTTTGTTTTTTAATTTGCCTGTTGGAACACACACAGGTGCACAGTTTAGTGTACATGTGCAAGAAAACTTTAAATGAACCTGATTGTAGATCTTTTGCCGTAGACATTATTTCTTCTGGATATCTTTTACCAAAATGCTTTAAAAAAAAAAACTTGTCAAGTCTGTAGTATTTACACAGGGTCAATGAGCATACTGTAGTAAGAAGATATATAAGACAAGATATTTATTCCTGTAGCCCCTTTGGGGGTATGGAGGATATCAGAGAAAAGCACAAGTGGTAATTGCAAGAAACAAAATGTCAGAATACAGCAGCATCATAATATATGAAAGACAAGAGTTGATTAACACTTATAAAATGGCGCCAGTTAACATCATGGGAATATGTCAGTGCTGAGCTTTAACGCTCGCCAATGGCCCCTAAAAATGGTGTCTGGCGAACTCGATTTACGGTACTATTCGCCCGGCTGGCAACCTGAAAATTACCGCAAGTGGTAGAGATTCCGTGCCTGTACACGGACTCTTGACACACGCTGTAATCGGCACAAATTTGTTTAAACTTGATTCGATCAAAAACCATGAGCAGCCGGTCAGTTGGACACAGAGATTGTTGCCAGAAGGAGAGTGCACAAAAATGAAACAGTGTTGTTGAAAGTTTTCTTGTTTATTAGCTGCAATAGTTATACAATTTAAAATAGGACCGCATTTTCAATCAAAGGGTCTGGGAACCTGAAAAATGTTCTGGCAACCTCAACTTCCCAGGTTAGGAGCCCAGTTGGCTCCTTAGCCTGGCTAGCTAAATCTCAGCCCTGATATGTACATGATGAATGATAATGAATGCTAAAACGACACATGAGGTGTGCAACCAGCTAATCAAGTACTGAAGGACAAATACAAGAAAACTACAGGCACATGTTTATACTGCACCACTCTCTTTTAGAAACATGGCAAGATGAAGTCAGTGCTAACAGAAACTGCAGCGTAATGTTGCTGGCTATCATTGTGCAATGCAGTTCCCCCCAAAACAGTAAACAGGACTAGGGAAAAATGTCCTTTTTTTACCAAAACATCTCACATGATATTAGTGGTGAAATACTCATGCTTATGGTATTGATTAATTACACACCAGCCGCTCTCGGTTCCCACCGCTTGTGGCTTAAAAATTACCTCCCTTGGATCATGTCACACTATGAAAGGGGAAAATGACTGGGCGTGACCTATTTCTTTGCAGTTTCAGGTGGTTAGCTCCCTTGCTCTATCTTTATGTCGCGCTTCATTTCCAGGTGGGGGGGGGGGTTCAAAGAATACTGACCCAAACAAAAACGAAAAAGGTGTTTTCCATAGCTTGTGTGTGTGTCCTCAGGTGTTCATGAATGGTTCTTCTGTCTTTCAGGACAAGAGAAATTTCCTTCGCAACCCTCCGTCAGGCGTGAAGTATCAGTTTGACTTCGCCACGGCCTATCCTGTTGCTTTGGCAACCTTGCAAGAGGATCCAAACTTGCAGAAAATGAGATTTGAGCTCGTGCCAAAGAAGTCAGTATTAGTCACTTCAAATAAAAAGCATTGAAACTATTGTTCTCCATTTCATTTGGGTTGTTGTTATTTTGTTCTTACATTTATACAGTTCATTCACCTCTCTTATGCTGTTCCACACGGATATACAGGGGCGCCGGAACCGGGGGGGCAGCTGCCCCCCCTGTACCCAAGCAGGGGGGGGCAAGAGTGTCTTTTTGCCCCCCCTGGAAAATCAGGTGACTATGGCAAGAGGGGGGGCAAAGCCATGGTCTTGCCCCCCCCCCCTTTCCCCTACCTCTCCCCTACCCCTCTTCCTGCTCTCTCCCTCATCCCACCCAACAGGGAACTGTTTTTGCAGACCGAAGGCTGTCCGCTCCTCTGAATGTCCCCCCCCCCCCACCCGCTTTTCACTTTTTCCTGGCAATGTCCTTCTTTTCAGTTGCTCCCTGGTTCGTAAAGGTTTTTTTGGTCTGCGCAGCATCTGATCGCCCCCCCCCCCCCCCTCCCGCTGTTCACTTTCTTCGGGCAACGTTCCCCCCTCCGAGATTCTGCCCCCCCCTCCCCCCAACATCTTCCGGCGCCCCTGATATATATATATATATATATATATATATATATATATATAACTAGAAAAGAAACTCCTTGAGAGCTGTGATCAACTATTATTCTGAACAAAGGGATCCATGCTTTGTTCACAACAATAGTTGATCACAGCTCTCAAGGAGTTTCTTTTCTAGTTATTCTACGTGGATTCTTCCATTTTAAAACTTTTTTTGGAATGTGCGCAGCCAGCATGACTTTCTTCATTTTGTAAAATCAGTCATATATATATATAATTTCACTTTTTTCTGATCATAGAAATTTGGTCAAAACAGTTATGTCTAAAATCTAAATTTGTTTGATCTTTGCATGGGACAAGTGTCTTTTGCATCACAGCAGCATGCCTACTTCCCATCTGCCCATGTCCATGCTCATGCTAGCTATTACTGATATGTATTTGTGGCAGGAATTGTCATTTCTCCTGTTTAAGGTTTAGCGACCTGACAAGCCAGCATTTTGTTTGCACGTCATTATGTTTCATAATTATGGCCTCCAGGTTAGGCTTGTTGTGTAGCAAAAGGTAACAGTGTTGGTGTGTATTTTTTTGGCTTGTTGTGTAGCAAAAGGTAACAGTGTTGGTGTGTATTTTTTTGGCTTGTTGTAGCAAAAGGTAACAGTGTTGGTGTGTATTTTTTTGGCTTGTTGTAGCAAAAGGTAACAGTGTTGGCGTGTATTTTTTTGGCTTGTTGTGTAGCAAAAGGTAACAGTGTTGGTGTGTATTTTTTTGGCTTGTTGTAGCAAAAGGTAACAGTGTTGGTGTGTATTTTTTTGGCTTGTTGTGTAGCAAAAGGTAACAGTGTTGGTGTGTATTTTTTTGGCTTGTTGTGTAGCAAAAGGTAACAGTGTTGGTGTGTATTTTTTTGGCTTGTTGTGTAGCAAAAGGTAACAGTGTTGGTGTGTATTTTTTTTTGGCTTGTGTAGCAAAAGGTAACAGTGTTGGTGTGTATTTTTTTGGCTTGTTGTGTAGCAAAAGGTAACAGTGTTGGTGTGTATTTTTTTGGCTTGTTGTGTAGCAAAAGGTAACAGTGTTGGCGTGTATTTTTTTGGCTTGTTGTGTAGCAAAAGGTAACAGTGTTGGCGTGTATTTGTTAGGTTTGTTGTAGCAAGAGGTAACAGTGTTTGCGTATATTTTTTAGGCTTGTTGCAGCAAAAGGTAACAGTGTTTGTATGTATATTTCCAGGGTGACGGAAGAGCAGTTCTGGAGAAACTATTTCTACCGAGTTTCTCTAATCAAGCAGTCGACACAGCTGACTACACTCGCACAGCAAGCAGGTCTGTGAATAGTTATAACGTCTGTGTCAGTGAATTTCTCCTATACCCTCCCCTTCGTCCTCCCCTCATCCACACCCACCACCCACTCTCACCACACGGCTGCCTCTCTCTCTCTCTCTCTCGTCTGTGGCCCTCTTCCCCTCTCACTCTTGTCTACAGCTCTCAAGTCAGTGCTGCCTGCAGCTCCAAACCCTTGTTCCCTGGAGTAGCAAAGTGGGCTGTCACCCACAGCGCAACTCAGATTGACTGCTCTCAGCTTCCTGCCAGCAGACAGCCAATACGGACGGACAGACAGTTGTTTTACGTGGGGCATCTTTCGTAAAATTTGCACAAGAAGAAATATCAGCTGCATAACACTGCACAGAATAAGTTCTTATACAACTTCTGCTCTGGGCATTGGTTTTGGAAACTGCGCAAGAAATCATGTAGCTAACACTATAAATTTCCATCATCTTCTCAGAATGGGTGTACGGGCATCTGGTCATCCGTATTACTACTATTATCTTGTGAACGCTTGAGAACCCAGTCAGATGTAAGGATAGCTCAGATGGCCGAGCGGCCGGCATCGGCCTCATGACTGGAAGGTCTGGGTTCATTCCTAACATGGCCACAATTTGTACACATTTCCTTTGCATGAGCACACTTTGAAGTTTTCACTGACACAGGAGGACAAAAGATGGGT
>JACVVK020000039.1:1692500-1717500 GCA_018292915.2 Batillaria attramentaria | reverse complement strand
GATGCACTGGTTTTTCTTGTCCATTCAGTCTAGCATGAAAACAAAACTAGGTTTCAATGAGATTTATAGAGTGCCAGGTGATAGCTCTTCCACCCACGTTCAGTTCCCATGTTTTAAATTCATGAAGTTTGTTCAAAGGACAGCCCTGCAGCTGTAAAAGGAAACCTCATGGGGATTGCATAGAAGGATGAAATAGCGCAGTGACATTTTGTCCAGCTCTGTGTCTGTCTGTGTGTGTGTGTGGGGGGGGGGGGGGGGGGAGGGGGGGGGGGGGCGCGTGTCACAAGTCACCTTCATCTTAAATTGCCTTCGTGCAGAGTGACTTGTATACACTGGGTCATAGGGGAACCAGACTCTCCAGTGTAAGAAACCATGTATGACACATTGTCTGTGGCCTGTAATTCTGTGGCCTGTATTTCTGTGCACTCTGCAGTGGTGCACACACTGAGTTTTGTTAAAAGTGCATTTATGGCAAAGTGCAATTAGTGTCCTGTTGTATAGGGGTGGGTGGGTGTTTGGGGGTTTAACGTCCTTTTCCACCACATACGGATGATATCAAAGACGGGGCAGTGGTGAAAAAGCCAGCACAAGTATTTGGCCCCAGCCGGGATACGAACTCACGGCCCGAGCATTAGAAGTCCAACGACCTACCATTCGGCCAGCCCGGCACCCCATACTGTTGTATAAATGTATGCAAGAACCCATATGATGCACACAAGCAGTGCTGGGAGCTTGCTTTTCTTTCCCCCCTTTTTTTTTCTTTTTTTTGCAAGTCTCCAAGTCACTTTTTGTTGGCTAGAACCTTGTCTTAGGAAATTCCCATGGTCCAGGGACACATCATGGAAGTTACAGGGTTATTACACCCATGCCAGTACATTGTGTACCATCAGCTGGTTCCCTTGGAGGACAGAATTAGTCCCGAAACCAGTTTGCGCTTAACCCCCCCCCCCCCCCCAAAAAAAAAAAATCCATGCATAACACGGCTTTGCAACTTTCCTGCCACCTGCTGCCATCGGTGACCACGTACTGCTTTTCCTGGTAGCTTTCTGTGTCATCAGAAACTATTGCTGCAGCCCCCCCCCCCCCTCCCCACCACCAGGTACGGGCATTATTTTTGCAAAGCATGCCGGCAGGATTGGCTGTAGTGCTGGTGGCGGATCTAGCAGTTCCATTAATTCAGGACTAGCAGGCATGTACATATGCAGATGCAGATTGACAAAAGTCTGAATGCCTTATGGTAAAACCAGTTCTGGCAGTCATTTTATCTGGCGTGGGGAGTTTCAGAGATCAGTATGGCAGGGGGAGGGAGGGGGACACTTGGGCTGGATGGCTGCAAAAAAAAAATTAAATAAAAATCACGTAATGCGTGGGTTTTTTCCCCTTGTTTTTTGTTGGGGTTTGTTGTTGCTTTGTAGTTGAGGGTTTTTTTGTTTTGTTTTTGGTTTTGTGGTTTTCAGGGGGAGGGCACAATCACGCGGTTTTTTTTTTTTTTTTTAAACATGTAGGAAGCACATTTACGTCAACCCTTTATCAGTTGACACTGGTTCTGGGTTTTCACAGGACTGGGAGTGAGGAGATGGCACATACCGGGTATATCCATGACAGGGTGTTTAGGTGGTATGTAAAGGAACACGTAATTATGAGCTTGGCAAGGTGAGGGCCAGGCGTGCTCATATTACCGATAAGACCCATGTGCAGTCTGCGTTTGAAAGGTCTTCAGATGTCAGGAGACCTTAGAACTGTAATGTATTTGTGACTCGAGATAACGGCATAGAGCAGTCGGGGTTTCAACAACTGACATTACACTTACTGCGGTTTATTCTCATTCACAATAAGAGAAAATTAATTTTGGATGACAGTGCCGTACGAACAGTAATAATACATCAAGCATCACTAAAATTAAGCGCAACATAACTGACCAGATTACAGGCCAGGGGTGTACCCGAGACCTCAGAACTGATATCGGGTGAATGTAGATTAGCGTTACCCTGCATTACAGGTACTGCTGTTTCACATTACGCGCGGCTGGCACGTGGCCAGAAAAGCTAGGAGCAAATGCATCCAGCCCAGAGGTTTCTGTCACCCAGGAACATGGGCGGATTTTGTTACGCCATCTTGTGGAAAAGGGCTGGCTTGTTAGGCTGCAGTGTTTCATTTGCTCAGCCACGCATGCAAAATCGCAGCAGCGCGCGGCCTGCTTTTGTTTACGGTCAGATGTAAAACACTCTGCGATTGGTCACAATGTGGGCCACTTCTCCTCGTCGAGATGAAGGTCAAGGCCGCTTGTCGTGGCAAGTGGTTGATTTATGAGTCGACCTAAAAACTGCACGGGGAGTCAACAGACGGTTACCGCGATGGCGCATCGGTATCACAGTCGTCACTGTCTATGACTATGACAGTGTAGTGGCAGGAACGGTAAAACCCGCACTGAGCGTAGCCGCTAAGCATTATTTACGGACAGCAGTCACATGAGCTAATGCTGCACAGATGAAGGGAGGGCTTGGGCCGGGTGGGAGGTGGAATCTGGCGGTTTCGCTGTTTCTTGGAAAATGAAACAGTGGAGGAATACTAGCACAGTCTTTCAAATGACATTCTGGACCAGTACCGGTTTGTTTCGAGCCTTTTCTGTTTCGGTATAGTGCCTGTCGGAGCATCTTCAGTATAATGCCAGCCAGTTTTGGCAAGCTACGACCCTGCTACCTCGATTGACATTTGCATGGGGCATGCATGATACATGTATTTGCAACACCACCACAACACACACGCACGCACGCACTGACACGCACGCGCACACGCACACACACACACACACACTTTTATCCTTTCAGCATGACCTCAGCGTGTCAGTAGAAAGTTTTGCTCCGGCCAGGAATGCGAAAGAAGATAAACACGAGAAAGATCACAGAGATTTAGATGAGCGGCATAGTTAGGGATAGAAGTGGCCACAAAATTAATGGGGAGGCTCTTTCAACCTCCGTCTCTCAGTCTTGGTGGGCAGGTTTTGTAAACAACATACATGCAGGTCAAGAGAGATGAACGGGCGTTTCAGCTTTAATGATTTTGTTTTTGTTGTTAGTATCAGTGTCGGTTAAAAACAAAGTAAGTAAAAAGAAAGGTAGAGAGGGATGCTTATGAAGGATGTGCTGATCTCAGCTTCTTGCGGTGAGGGAGAGGGCACCACACCTTTATGTGTTCGCGTCATTTTGATTTTGAAATGTTCACCAGCACACCAGCTTGAACTGTTCCAAGCGTTTGCCGAAGGCTTGTGGTTTCAAATCTATCTCTGGGCAGTTCTTCTTTTCTCTCTCTTTAGGTGAAAGGGGGGGGGGAGGGGGGGGCTCAGTTCTGTCGGCAAATGTTCAGGCCTCAGGCTTTGCTTCACTATGTAGAGGTTGTGTAATGCTGGCGTTTATCCTGAGAAGAGTTACTGTGCATTTACTGTGCCAGATCGGCGTAATGTTGATCATGCGGAAAACAGGCACCGTGTAGACGAAGGGATGTGGGTGTTTTACTGGCTTTCACTGATACACGATGAAAATGTGTTTCAGACCCTAGAAAATGTAATGGCCCGGTGTAGCATCCGGTCCGGTCCCCCCTCTGAAGTAGTCCCCCGGGGGACCAATTCGTGGCAAAAACTGCTCTATAATGGTCCCCCCCTTAGACATCCAGCCTCGTTTTCGACTGGTCCCCCTGGGCGATTTTGGTCCCCCCTCGCATCCAAAATAGGCCCCCTCTCGAACTGGTCCCCCTCTTTTCTAACCAATGTAGAGCTATGTCAGTATTTATTTTTAACTTTATTGTTACAAAACTTTATTGTCCCCAAAAGCACAGGGCCATAGGAACATTTTTTTTTCTTTTTTTTCCCGATTTATGTGCTTGTTGTTATTTTTGTGTGTGTGAGATATATTTGTTTGGTTGTGTTCTTGTTTCTTTCAGTTGTTTTTTTGCATTGGTTGTTTTTTGCTGTCCACATTTCCTGTCATTTTTTTAAAACTGGAAATAGCATTTAGAGAATAACATCAAAGACCAAGTATCTAATATTTTCTATACAACGCCATAGAAAAATATTTCTTCAAAATTAAGTAAGTGTCCATGACATGAAAACTAGTTGCCACCTTTGGCTTTCAGCGTACTTCAAGTAGACAGTCAAGACTGAGTACCAGTGTCTCAAATCATGACCCTTGAAACAACAAAAACAGCAGAAGACTAACAGTTCTGGTCTAAGGAGTGACACAAAAAACAGGAGCAAAGTGATGTCCAAGATTCATTATATAAATTACTCTGTCTGTTTTCAATGGGGCCGATTGCCAAACTGGCCCGTATTTCAGCCACCTAGGTTGTCGGCCTGGAGCCTCTCTTGTGAACACATACACGGGCGTGTCCAAGAGGGTGGCTGCAGCAAATATCTCAACCTCGGTGGCCCAAGTACGGAATGAATTGTCGTGTACTTATAATTATAGGCATGTTTGACACGAGTCACGTGACGTGTCAAGAAGCGTGGCGACCGTTTTCTCATCCCACAAAAAAAATAAATAAAAGAAAAGAAAAAACAAATCTAAACTTTTAAAAGTGATTTAACTTCGTAGATTTGCCGTTCTATGTAGCCTATACTTTTGTTTTTTAGTGGCGACCGTTTCCTCATCCCACAAAAAAAAAAGAAGAGAAAATAAAAAAAAACAAAAGTATAGGCTACATAGAACGGCAAATCTACGAAGTTAAATCACTTTTAAAGGTTTAGATTTGACACTGTAACCTTGACCCAGTTCAAGATCATCTTGAATAACATCTCTGTACAAAAATGAAAATAATTATACATATAACGAAAGAGGTGTGTGTGTGTGTTTGCGTGTGTGTTTGCGTGCGTGCGTGCGTGAGTGAGTGTGCACGCGTGCGTGCGTGCGTGCATAATGTGTGTGTGTGTGTGTTTGAGAGATGGGGGGAGGAGAGAAAGTGTGGGGGGCGAGAGAGAGAGAGAGAGAGAGAGAGAGAGATCCAGAGTCACGTTTTCTACTGAGTTGACACACACTATAACAATAAAGTTAAAAATAAATACTGACATAGCTCTACATTGGTTAGAAAAGAGGGGGACCAGTTCGAGAGGGGGCCTACTTTGGATGCGAGGGGGGACCAAAATCGCCCAGGGGGACCAGTCGAAAACGAGGCTGGATGTCTAAGGGGGGACCATTATAGAGCAGTTTTTGCCACGAATTGGTCCCCCGGGGGACTGCTTCAGAGGGGGGACCGGACCGGATCCTACACCGGCATGCTGTGTTGATGACCTGATAAAGGGGGTGTGTGACTGTAAGAACAAATTCGTGTGTTTCATGCAGTGCTGGTGGTCACCCAGTCAGTCTGTTGCCAGACTGTTAGTATCGCCGTTATGGCTTTTTATCCGTGAATATCAGTGCGCATTGGCCCTTTTTTTTTTTTCTTTCTTTCTTTTTTTTTTTTTTTTCTTGGTTACACCTTTTGGACTTGCTCATCCCGATCAACTTGAGGTAGGATCCTCGGATGTATGGAGGTACGAATCAGTCATGCATTCCTGAAACTGTAAAAATACAAAAAGTAAACTGTGTTGGCATTAAGAGAGGGGGGGGGGGAGGTCTTTGAAGTTTAATTATTATGCAGCACATGAAATGAAACCTGACTTGACAGTTTTATGGTTCAGCATTTCAGTTTTGGTTTTTTGGGTTTGTTGGGTTTTTTTCGTGAGGCATGGGCCGATGTGTCGGCGCGTAGAAGGTATAGGTTTGGCGTGCTGGTATGCAATTCACAGCGTGCAGGCCTGGGAGACCCGGGTGAAACCGGTTTGATCTAAAAGGGGAAACGGCTAGGAAATTGGTGCTCAGAGGTGAGGCGCCCTGTTTGTGTCACACGCACACCGACAAGGCTTCGATTGTCAGGCCCCGCTCTCTCTCTCTCTCTCTCTCACACACACACACACACACACACACACACCGCCAACCCCCCTCCTCCCCCCCCCCCCCAATAATACTATCATTTCATTGGAGCAGTTTTGTGTGTGTGTGTGTGTGTGTGTGTTGGTTCTGGGTTTTTTTGTTGTTGTTTGTTTTGTTTTGTTTCGTTTTGTTTTTGGTGTTTCTTTTTATTTTTTAGGAGCGGTGTGGGGGTGGTGGTGTTTTTTGTGTTTGTTTTTAATTTGCTTGTTTTTGTTTTTTGTTTTTTTGTTGGTTTTTGTTTGTTTGTTGGGTTTTTTTGTTGTTTTGTGTGTGTGTGTGTGGTTTTTTTTTGTTTTGTTTTTTTGTTTGTTTGTTTTGTTTGTTTGTTTGTTTTTTGGGGGGGGGGGTTTCTTCAACCTTGTGTTTGTGTGTGTGTGCACAAGATCTCAGCATAAATGGTTTGACACCGCTGTGTGCTTTGATTAAATTAAACGATCTCTTGAATCAGTTTTCGCTGAAAAGAACTTTGGACTAACACTAGTATCACTAAGAGAGCACACTACACTGAGGAACGATTTGTGTCTGCCTGTATGCGAACACAAGTAAATGTAGTTAAGGGTTCGAGTCAGAATCGAAAATGGACACATCCACATGAAAATGGACACATCCACATGAAAATGGACACATCCACATGAAAATGGAGACTACCGGCCCCCGTAGTGTAGTGGTTAGCACTTCGGACTATGGACTGGGAGACCCGGGTTCGAGTCCCAGCCGAGGCAAGCGGGATTTTTCCTACCTAGGTCGGCTCCTACCCAGAACGGGTGTGCTATGGGCCCAATGGGGAGGCTGTTGCCACACAGCCGAGCTTCACCCACTGCAGGGGTGCGACTTTGGGGGTGCTTCCCTTGGTATGACACGTCTTATGATGTGGATGATTACACAGCCGGTGCCGTAGTTCACGGGCCTGGTTAATGCCGGGATATTTATGACAGGAAGCGTGGAATGCGGCCCTGTCCCCCAATCCCAAACCACACGGACCTCCATAGCATCATCTTACCATCATCCTCATCTCCATCATCATGCATAATAAAAATTGCCCCAACTTCCGAGCCCTCCGTGGATTCCACCCATGACCTGGGAGGAACACCACTGGAGCCGGCAAAGAGTTGTGGCCAAAAAAAAAAAAAAAAAAAAAAATGAAGACTCATTGAAGCCGGAACAACCGTTGAGGGTTACAATCTGCAGGTGTCGCTTTGTTTGTTTGACTTGGCCCGTACAGTACGAGTTTTTTAATAGGAAACGTATCGATAACACTCGGTGTGTGCCAAGGACACTTCCAGCGCTTGCGCCACACTCAGTCGCACTAAATTTCCCCCAGCAAAACATGCCAATAGCACTACTACTGTTATCTTGAAAAGGGGCCTAAGTCCGTGTTAAATCCATGGCGTTTAATCCCTTTTTTCCCAAGTGACAGTTGACTGATTGGCCGAAGCACCATTGACAAATACCACTACGTGTTGTTGTTGTTGTTTTTGTTTTGTTTTTTGTTTGTTTTTTGTTTGTTTGTTTTTTGTTTTTGTTTTTTTTTGGGGGGGTGTTGTTTTTGTTGGGTTTTTAAAACTTTTTTAACGTGTTTGTAAAAAGGGTGCTTTAGGCTCGTAAACATTAGCACTGCGTCTAAATACTTACAGTGTTAGTCATTGTCTGTATGTAGTGGTTTGGAGGTGTAGATGTGCCGTGGCTTTCCTAGCTGTGGAGCCATCGTCACGTAGCGCCAACGACCGTTAGACGTACGGTCTAAACTATCGTAGTCCTGTAAGAGTAGCGGTAATGAGTCGTAGTGCCATCGTTACGTAGTACCAGTGGTACGTAGTGCTATCAGGATTCACAATTTGGGGGCCATCAAGCAGATGAGTGGGGTTTTTTTTGTTTTTGTTTTGTTTTGTTTTGTTTTTTTCCCCCAGAGACAAGTCAGTCAGTCAGTCAGGGATCTGTTATTGCTGAGTCGAACGAGTTGGCTCAAGGTTACGTTACGAGTGCCAAGTCCTAGTTGCACGTGCCGACGTCTGGGGTCGGAATTCCGACAAGTAGCTGAGCTTGTAATGCGCGTATCATACGTGCCTGGAACAGGCTGTGTAGACAGCATCATCACAAAACAGCTGTGGTTCTAGATTAAAAAATTGGGTGTCAAGCGTAGGCAAAACAGACATTTCTTATTAATTTTGGCCAGCCCCCCCCCCCCCACCTCTCTCTCTCTCTCTCTCTCTCTCCTTGTTTTGTATTTTAAATTTTTGCTTCTTTTTTAGTGTACAATTTCTTTCTTTACTGTTACCGTGGACAGATTCCGTGGTGTTAGAAATGGCAGGTACGAAAATGTTTAGTTTAATCCTCTTTATTCCCTGGGGAACATAGGGCTGCAACCACACTCCGCCAGCGCACTCGGTTCTGGGACGCCCTCTTTAGTTCGGCCCACGTCGTTCCGGCGGCCTTGGCTTCAGCGTCCGTACTCCTCCGCCAGGTCTGACGAAAATGTTTGATGTATGTTAATTGCCTGAACCGCCGAAAAATAAGTTTCATTACTCTCTCTCTCTCTCTCTCTCTCTCTGCTACAATTTATTCCAACACCCACAGTGCTGATAAGACGCCTCGTCTCTCTAAACGTCTCGTGGTTTCACCACATGCTGATCACACAAACTGGCCATATGATATGTAGATCAACATTATGCAAGCGGATTCAGGCGGCGCTACACTGGTAATATGTCATACTGTGCTCACTGGACTGGAACTGGCAGGCTTTGTTAGTCGCAGTTACATGCGAGTCTGTTGATGCAAGGCAGGTCGTTGTAAGCTTTTGCGAAAACGGTTTTTGTTCACCCAGCAAACAACTGCGAAGTTCTTGGCTGAACAGAAATGGCACTTTGCCATTTTAACCAACTCGCCCCCCCCCCCCACCACACCCCGGCCCCGTTATCGATCTTTCTTTCCCAGGATTTACAAGTCGTATTTCCACTATTGGCATTGTGATTGGCATGTGTAGATGTTCTCACGGGAGGTCGTGTAAGAATGACCGACTTCCTTCTGTGTTGCGCAAAATTCTGGCGTATATTTAGGACTGATCTTCGAGTCTAGTCATTCGGCATAACACTATTCTGGGAAGTTTTCGGACACCTCTCATACGGCATTCATTTGTTTTGTCAGTGTTCTACACCCACCGGAAGGGAGGTGTGTATGTTGAAGGGGATTGGAGAGGTCCCTGTAAACATGTATTGTTTTATCCGAATCAGTTCCTCTGTGTGTGTGTGTGTGTGAGAGAGAGATATGGATGAGGTGGGAGCCGGGGGACCAAACTGTACACAGTCGCCGGCTTTTTCGGTACAATACAAAATCTGTTTGACAACACTGGAGACCTTAGCTTGCCCTGTGTGTGTGTGTGTGTGCGCGCGCTTCGCTCCCCTGTGATAACAAGAAGTGTGCCCTCGGGCGGCCCGAAGCACGAGGAGCCGAAATGCACGGAACTTAGTGGAGTAGAGGTTAGCTGCACAGTCTCCATACGCAGAGCCTGTCCCGCAGTTATCCGCACCGCTGTATTGTAACTGTATTGTTTTTGGTGCAGTATTGGCGTACATGATGCATTTGCACCGAGAATGGCTAGAATACTTCCGCGCTGTGTTGGTAACGCGCCGCAAAAGTCGATACAATAGGCAAGGGCGTTGTTCCGCTTACACCGACCACCGGCGTGCCCAACACAAAATGTCCTTGACATTGCGTTGATCTAATCCGATGGTGAGGCGGGTGGGGGAAGGGACGGAGGTAGGAGAGTGGGGGGGGGGGGGGGTGAGTGGAAAGAGGCCGAAGTGTAGAACTTGGCACTCTTCCCACTCGGTGCACTGCTCATGTATTGTCAGATATATCGGCAGTAACCGTGCCAGCTGCTGTCCCAACAATGCAGTAAATGTCGATCTGTGTCTGTGTGTGTGTGTGTGTGTGTGTGTGTGTGTGTGACTGTGTGTGTGTGTGTGACTGTGTGTGTGTGTGTGTGTGACTGTGTGTGTGTATACGTGTACGTGTGTGTGTGGCTGTGTGTGTGTGTGTGTGTGTGTGTGTGTGTATACGTGTACGTGTGTGGATGCGTGTGTGTGTGCATGCGCGTACGTGTGTGTGTGTGTGTGTGGTCGACATAAATTGTCGAGTGCATGAAATATCGTGCTAGCAGCAACAGCGGCCAAGGCTGGTGAGTCACAGTTTCTCGTGCCGCTGAATCACTAGTTTGTACTTCATTTTAGCTTATCATTATGTGTGTGCCACACAAACCCAGCATCTGTGACAATCCAAACAAACAACAGATGGAGGAAGTTTTTAATTGCTGTGACCAATATTTTGAAGTGTGCGGTTTCCGGCTGTCAGCTGAGTTTCCTCGTCTTCATTGTGGTTGACATCTTACTGCCTTCTAGTTCCCTGGGCCTCACCCTTGGGCTAGCCAGTTTCTTCCCCCCCCCCCCCTCCTCTCTCTCTCTCTCTCTCTCTTGGTGTTTCGTGACATTCAAAGTTTGAAAAATGGCCGTCTGCAAACCAACAACTTTTACTGTTTTCCCAAACAAAAAGTCTCTCTCTCTCTCTCTCTCTCTCTCTCTAGCTCACACGCACACACACACACACACACACACACACACACACACACACACACGGCACACACACACACGCGCGCGCGCACACACACACCACACACACACACACACACACAACACACACACACACACATGCGAGGTTGCACGTTGAGTCATGAATCTCTCCTGCGATGGCCTGGTATGAAAAATCCACAGGCTGATGGAGCCGCTAACACACACACACACACACACACACACACACACACACACACACACACACACACACGAGCAGACGTCCTCAACACGAGCCTGTCAGCACAACATGACATTACGCACATGTAAACGCTTACTCAGATTACCCGGGACCTCATGTATTATCAACACAGTTATTCAGACAGATCCATTTATCTCGACATTCCGGGTCAGGACACACACACACACACACACACACACACACACACACACACACACACACACACACACACACACACACAGAGCACGTAGGCGACAGATATTATCTGACTTTACATGCGGATTCGCATGTAGTGCAAACAGTTAATGTCACGGCACCCTCGACTTATCTGCCAGGGACATCTGTTGTCGGTGTTTGTGTCCGCCTCGCGTCTGTGTTGTGTGTGTGTGTGTGTGGGGGGGGGGGGTGTTTGTTGTTGTTTGTTTTTGTTTTTATCGATTGTGAGGAAAGAAGACTTTCACAGCACATTCTCTTTCCTGATTTAAATGAAAGTTTTAGCTACCCCGCCCCCCCCCCCCCCAAAAAAAAAAACCACCAACAACAAACAAACAACACCCTTAATCCCCCTCCCCTAACCCATTAGCCCTCCCCCACCCCCACCCCCAACACACACACACACACACACACACACATACACGTCCTCACCCACCTTTTTCTCAGTGATAAATGCAGATCATGGATGTTCAAGGATTTGCACCATCCATCCATCCAGAGTATAACAACTTGGGAGACACCGTCAAAGCTTTCAGTTCTTGTCTTCGTTACTGGTGTTGCAGACTCCTCGGTCCAGGAAACGGGAAAGGAGGAGGAGCCCCCAGACAGCCCGACCCAGGATGAGTTCGTCAGCGACACCTTCAACAGCCAGCAGTTGACGGAGGAGGACGTCCGCCGTGACCTTGAGCAGCTCGGGGTCAAGGACGACAAGAAAGAAGGTCAGTACAGGCACTTAGCGTTTCGTTCATTAAAAAGGGACCACGTTGGATGTTCGATAAAGGTGGAGGAGGGGGGTGGGGCATATTAGTGTTGGTGTCTGCTTGTGTTTAGAGAGAAAGGTGGAGGGGAGAACTGGTCCATGCCAGAGTCTGTACAAATTGAGCGAGAAGGAATAATCTTGAGGTTCCGATGGGAAGGAGTGCTGTGCCAAATGATCGCGCCCTAGCGCCGAGAGGCTTCACAAAATTATTCAAGCACTTACCGCAGAGCTTGTAGAATAGGACACACTGTTCAGACAAGCCCTCACAGATACACCAAAGCGATACAGTACAGGAAATGCTGCCGTTTCCGAAGCGTTAATGGAGTGCTCAAAAAGCACACCGTCTGGGCCACAGCTCATAAGTTCAGAACTCTTAGCTCGTCGACTGTGATCTGCATTGAGCATCACGCATGCCCAGTGTATCCATGCTAGCGCTGTTGGTAACGTGTCCAGGGGAAGCTGACGAGGCCCTGGACGAGGAGTGGGAGAAGGAGCTCATGGAGGAACTGCTTGAGCTCAAGGACTAGTGGCCGGGGCTCTGGTGACGTCCTACAGGGGGGCGGGTATGTCACAGTGGGTTCAGTGCTGGTGATGCTGGCTTGAAATGAAATGTTGGGGCTTTTCTTGTTTCCCCCTTCCTCCGGTTCTCTGCTGTTTAGTAAATAACCCCCTGCTTCTGCTTAACCTTTAACCTCTAACCTCAACCCGCACGCGGACTGCTTTGCCTTCGGTTTCTGTTTAGTTCGTTGTGGGCGTTTTTGTCGCGTTAAGCGCACGTTCTGTTGCAGACAGGTGTTTCGGCTGATTTTGCAAAGAACATGTTTTTCTTTGTTTTGTTGTTGTTGTTTCTTTTTCTTCTTTTTACAGAGGGGCCAAATACTTGTGCTGGTCTTTTTCTCGTTGCCCTGTCTTTGATATCACCCTTACCTGGTGGAAAAGGACGTTCAACTCTCAAACACCCACCTTTTTTTTTTTACAGAGGGGGGAGCGAAAATCCATACCACGTCCAACTCATTTCAATCATTCGAAACTGAAATATCGCGGCGTGGGGGGGGGGGGGGGGGGGGTGGGGAGTGGGGGGGGGGGGGGTAGTTAAGTTTTTAACGATTTCAAAGACGGTGGCAGTAGGGGGGAAAAACTGTACAAATTTTGGGCTCTGTTGGAATTAGAACGGACGACCTTCGCTCAACTCAATTGGTTAAGCCAGCCGACTTCATGGCCGGATGATTTACTCAAATATATCAGTTGCAAATGTTAAAACTTGAAGCTTTTCAGAGGCGCGCGCTGAAAGTCCAGATTAGATTGGAAGCACCAGCACTTTGAGTAAGGTTATCGTACTGTATTATACAATCTCTGTGATAATCTCCCGGGGGGGGGGGGGGGGGGGCAAAAAAAATTTCCGCCCACCACACGCACGTGCGTTTCAGTGAGAGTTCACGTGCTTGTTGCTGATACTGAATATCTGTACGCCATTTGGGGTGAAAAAATAGTGTTAGGGTATCACTCGCCATCATGTTTTCACACGTGGCAGCAAACCTTCTCCGTGTTTACTTCACCTTTCGACCTTTTCATCTGATGTCGATCGGAACAGGTATATATTTTGTGTTGATTTTGCCTCCCGGCGAATGGGCTTTTTCACCGTGCTGACAAGGGTGGGTAAACGCCCTTGCTCTGTGATACGGTGTGTGGTAGTGATACGTAGGTGAAAACAAACTAGCTTGCTATTTAGGCTTGTATCTGACAAAGTACAAGTCGGCATATAAGCGGCATATTTCATGCATCTACTACTGTCTAAGAGATCGGCGCACCTACCTGTAGCAGGTAAAGCTCGAAAAGTGGCGGTAAGTGGGCAGAATTTGACCAAATCAGAGAGAAAACTTCCACCCGACAGAGCTTCAGATTGTCGGCGCGCCCGCGCCATTGACGCGTGAAATATCAAAATGACGCGCAAGAGTTAATGTGTATGCGCCAGTGTGGCGCGCGCACTTTTGGCCTTCTGCACATCGGAGTAGGCCTAGTGAAACTAAAAACATCAAGTCTCTGCAATGCCTTCCCTGCCCAACATGTACCGTATCGCAGCACGTCATTGGATGACAGATCTTCCCGAAAGCCAATCCGCGAATACCTTACTTATATTGCTTGGTGATGCCAACGTCGCTGAAGAAACGTGAATCTCATTGGTTTTCTCTGTTAGGAACATCCAATGAAAACGCTTATATTAACAGAGCGTTGGCTTGGACGTCTGCAGATTCCGAGAACTGAATGCTTGTTTCTGTATCAACTGCTCCATCAAAAATGTCGAAAAAAACCATCGGCGAAGAAAATAAAATTGGTGGCAGGCCAGTCTCTGCTCACGTTTGCTCGGACTGAATCTGCAGCTGCAAGTAGGTCGTTTTCATATTCATGATCTCATGAAATTGAACGCCGCAACGCGTCGGCGTGAGAGATCTATATGATGCTTTTTTCCCCAACGGCATGACTTCGTTTCCAAAGTGAAAATAATGGGTCATGACGAAATCTAACAGAAAGGTCGGGGAGGAAAAGTTGGAGGGAGGAAAGTAGGCCTAAACTGTGTGTATGTGTGTGGGCTGCCCGGGGTGGGCGGGGGGGGGGGCTGAGCGAGAGAGAGAGAGAGAGAGAGACAGGCCTTGTACAGCTCCCAACAGTCCAGCTAATTTTAAGGATAGTATCATAACCTTTGTAAATATCACACATTTTCATTTGAAAACATGCATGTCAGGAAAAACTCTCTCTCTCTCTCTCTCTCTCTGTGCTTCCTTACTAAGTGTGTGTGTGTGTGTGTGTGTGTGTGTGTGCGTGCTTCCTTACTAAGTTTCTGTAGTTTAGCAACAACAAGGTTGTAAACTGGCCGATGGCCAAAATCTTATACCGTTGAAAAATAAAGGTTTGTCATTGTCATTCTCTCTCTCTCTCTCTCTCTCTCTCTCTCTCTCACACACACACACACACACACACACACACACACACACACACACACACACACACACACACACACACAATGCCGGATCCAACTTCCAAAACATGCCCTTTGAAAAAGCTGTTCAGGTGTGGGCGCAGAAAAGAAGGCGCTACCTCTTCAAGAAGGACTAAATAAAGTTAGTACACCTCTGACTTTTTTTCGTTTTCAAGATTTTGTCAGTGACCCATCATTTTGAAAATTGACCCCTCATTTTGCTCAGCCATGGGTCATTGGGCCCATGACATTTAAAAACAATCTGAAGCTCTGACCCGAATCTGGTCCTCGGACGCATCCAAACCGCACTAAATACGCTTCTCAAGATATCTGATGGTTATATGAGTGGCAATCAGCAGTTAACTGACGGTATTTTAGTGTCTTTTGAACAGAAACGTGCATTTCAGGTTGGTGATACGCTGTGCAGAAAAGATCGGTGTAGCGCAGCTTGGTGGTACGCTGTGAAGCGTTTGGTGATCGGCCGCGCTAAACAGCGCTGGCTCAAAACCACGCTGATCGTGTGCCCCTGACAATTAAAACTGATTCTGATTCTTCTTCTGATTCTGAATTTGTGCAAACTATATATGATTTCGCGTACGGAGCTCCGCGCAACACCACCGCACAGCGTATCACAAAGCAAGGGCGTTTTACCCACCCTGCTGACTGCTGGTGAACGAGTGCTTCCGTCCACCTTGAACTGGGTCTGATTAGGCTACGTACCAGAGATGCAAATTTGGAGGAAAACGCTATATATTCCTCTTACACGTAACGTTGCAGATGACACCCTAGTAGAAATGCTTTAAAATTCACCCCCAAAAATCACAAAAATCAGGCAGCCATTGACTCATGTGTAGAGTAAATTTCAACAAATTCCAATATTCCGTTTTTGGGCAATGTTGGCAGCGACCACATACCCCCTCATTCCACGGTCGTCTGCTGGTTCCTGTGCCAGCCGCGCATGAATACAAATAGTCCACAAGCCAGCCTCATTTGTCCCTAATTTTACTATTACCTGGCATGAAACTTGTTTACAAAGCCAACAAAAAGCACCAGATTGCCATTTTTTACTCTGCACACAAATTTGAAAAGGGGCAAAGATTTTCTACTATATTTAACGGGCACTGGTCTGTAACCTGAACCAGGGACTAGGGGAACCCAGGGGGACAACAGAGTCGGAGCGCATCATTTAGCTTCATTCTCCGTGTGTGCAGAATCCGTTGCTTTCCTGTGCACAGCACCACGGAGACAGGAGGTTGCGCGTGCAGAGAATGGAGCAGCGCTGTTAATACGACGTCCCAGTCCGCTCCGTTTCTGTTCATACCGTAGATATGTGTCTGTTTCTGTGCTCCCAACTCAGCCTTTCCGTATGATGCTCATCTCATTGAGTCAGGAACTTTTCACAATATGGATGGCTGGATGTTTGGGTGTGTTAGCGTATTCTGTGCACGCCAAGTAGTTGCATGCCGGATACAGTGTGGATTACAAAGACTTCCACGTCTTGCCTATACACGTATACAGTATCTGGGATTTCAAAGATTGGTGGGGGGGGGGGGGGGGTGCGATCCTTTGTGACTCGGATTTGCGACCCTATATCCCGCGAGAGTCCTGCGCTCAATCGGTTGCACCAGTCCCGGTCACATGATCGTGTATGCGGAATCAGTCAAGGGGGGGGGGGGGGGGGATATTTGGCCTTGTTACACGGGTATATGAAAGGGTAGTGAAAGTGCATTAAATGTAAGGGTTTGGTTTTCTGGCTTACATTCGTTCGTCTGAGTAAAGTAACTTCCTATCGCTCTTGTGCGCAGTCTGTAGTGCGAGATGTATGTGGGATCAGTTTACAGTGCCGTTTTATGTATAGCGTGAATTCAGACGGTCAATGAATGCTGAAACCATTTTCAGGTTTCTTCAGTCAGACAAGTATCCGCCGCTTACTGCGTTTTTCGCTGCCGCTAAAAAAATAAAATAAAAAAGGAGGTCAAACTAGAATAGAGGCGTTGTTCACACTCCCACGTTGTTTACACTCCCACGTTGTTTACACTCCCACGTTGTTCACACTCCCACGTTGTTTACACTCCCACGTTGTTTACACTCCCACGTTGTTTACACTCCCACGTTGTTCACACTCCCACGTTGTTTACACTCCCACGTTGTTCACACTCCCACGTTGTTCACACTCCCACGTTGTTCACACTCCCACGTTGTTCACACTCCCACGTTGATCGAGTTGTTTTCGCTGGGAATTCCAGAATTTGGAGTGTGCCGGTGTAAAGTTTAATGTTATCAGGGCAATGGATTCTTCGGAAGACAGGCCATTGACTGGTTAATGTGGTGTGACGACTATCTCTCCTGACTTCAAACCACTTCTACTAGGTGCCAGTGGTCGCGGGGTTTTCCCAGTAACAGAAACCTGTGACCTGCTAGGTCGAACTGTTTGGAATTTCAGTGGACTTGCTCACACTCCATTTGCTTACGCCTCGCGCAGAGACCAAACGGTACCTGTTTCCAGCATGCAGTCGGTTGTCACAGGTTTTTCTGCTGAATATGAAAGTGAAAGTTGCAGAATGTGTGCAAACGTTTAAAGAGGGTCATCGCGAACTCGCCATAAACGTACTATGAACGGCATGAGAAGAAGGGGGGTGGGGGGTAAAAGCAGTAGCAAAGAAGAAAAAGGGTACTTTTTACTTGTGACGGTGCAGGTCGTTTTAAAATTTTGTTTTAAAAAAACAAGGTTTTCCACCCGCGGAAGTACGTTCTTCTCGCACGAACACTTCAAAATATACATGCTAGGGCCATTTTTTTTTCTTTTTTTTTTAAATCTTTTGAAAGCAGCGAAGGATTAGCTGGCGAGTTGTTTTTCAGCTTTCAGAGTCCTTATTTTTAACCGGAGCAAGCAAAAACATCAACACGGGGAGGGGGGAGGGGGAGGTACAGGTATCGTCTCAAAGCGTGAGAAACCGACCTTGCAACATCTGGTGTGAGTCAAACGTGGATTACGCTTCCCTCGGCAATTAACTTTTCCTCTGGCTTAGCCAACCTTTTTTCTTTTCTTTTTCTTTTTTTTTTTTTTTTTTTCTTTTTGAGAACTGATTGGAAATCTGGCTTTTGTCCGAAACGCGAAGACGTTGCACGTGCATGGCGGTGAATTTATGATGACACAAGGAGTTTCAAGAACACAGGGAGTTGGAGTGTTGTTAGCGTTTAGCGCCAATGTCTGCCAACGCTCATTGTTTAGTGCTTCAAGGGGGTAGAAGATGACGCAGCGGTAGAGCAACCCTGTTCCGGGTCCGTCGATAACTCCCAGCCCCTGCGACGACGCCCAAGTTGGGCTAACCGAGACCGAGCCGAGCTAAGTGATACCTAAGAAGGAGAAAACAAAAATACTCTGTGACAAGGAAAGTGGACATACACAGACCCACGGCATGCATGCATTTTTCGTGGCGGCTTTGCGCTCTGCCACGAAAAATGCGTGCTTGTTGCGGCAAGAGGTACAACTCATGCAGGCAATAATCTCGAAACAGGCTGAAAATGTACTGTGCTGGTGAATGCGTCAGTTTTCACCGCTTCTGTGCACACTGTCAAATAACACGGGGGACCTCAAAGTCCCACTTTCCGTGTCACCGAGTATTTGTTTTTTTTCCTTCTTAGGTATCATGTGGCTCGGCTCGGTCTCGGTTAGCCCGACTTGGCGTCGTTGTAGGGGCGTAAAGTTATCGACGGACCTGGAACAGGGTTGTCAGTGGGAGTTGTCCTTTGAGGTATATCCGTAAATTTGCACCTTATGTATGAGTACTGCCACGATCGATTCTCGTCAGTTGGATGTGGTGTCAGTGGAGGTGGGGGGGGGGGATGGGGAGGGGGGCGTAAGATGACTCGAGAGACTCTAGACATGTCTTTTTCGGTAAAGAGGCATTAGCAAGGGCACACAGAGACATTGAGGTTGGTTTAGTTATGACCTTGGGCTTGTGCTATGAGGACAGATGCCAGATGCGGGGGGCAGACTGAGGAAAGGAGCTTCAATGCAGAACCGCCGGGTTATTTCAGGTGCTTGTCATCGACCTTGAACTTGCTTGCTACCAGTGCTCCATGTATTGAAGCAACACCCGTCACAAGCTTTGTTGTCGCTGTTTCCAGAAGAGGTAGCGGGGTGGGAAACCTATGGCAGAACTCGGAGCTGTTCGAATTGACCGTGACATTGTCAACCAGTTTCCAGGTGCTTTTTTTCAACTTTGTGGAACTTAGGAAGATAAACCAAGCACCCCTTCTTTTTGTTTTCACAGGAGGTGATTAGGTGTTTGAGACGGTGGACTTGATCCAGGACCTTCAGGTGCTATTAAAATTGACCTTGGCCTTGATAGCCGCTTGCATTCAGGCTTTCACGTCGTTGACCAGTTGCCTCTTGTTGCTGTGTCCAGAGGACGTCGCAGGCTCGTGAACTTGATGCAGGACTTTTTTTTTTGATATTGCGATGACCTTGACCTTTACCCCCATTTTCAGTTTTTGAAACCTCTTACTGCTGTTTCCTAGGGGCGAATGGGAGACGAGGCAGGACTCTTAGCTGCTTTTAAAATTGGCGTTGACCGTGTCGGCCTTTTTTCAGGTTTTTTATTTCAACTTTGTGTAGTTGATGCAGAATCTTGCAGATGTACATTGATGAAGTGCATCGTGTTGCTGTTTGTTTACAGAGGACGTTGCCGAATGGGAGAAGGAGCTGCAGCAGGAACTACAGGACTACGAGATGGTGGGCGGTGCCGGGGATTTGGATGACGCTGACCTCGAGAGGGAGATCCTGCAGCAGATAGAAGAGGAGACGCAGGCGCTTTCATAATGGACACTCACTCGCACTTTGGATTTCTATAAATATATATAATATACACCATCAGTCACTTGACATCACCCGACGTCTACACCCCCCCCCCCCCCTTTCACCCTCCCAGCCCATCACGTCCTTCACTGTACCACTACAACCATCGCCACCCTTCCGCTCCCGCCGCCCCTCCTCCCCCCCCCCCCCCACACCCAGCACACCGTCATTGGTATGATAGACTTTTATTTCATTTGGCCCCCTTCTCTTCCTCCTCGCCCTGCGCCCCCTCCTCCCAAATCGTCACCAGGGGTATGAATTAAAAACTTTTATGTCATTACATTTTTGTCCTTATTTGGCAGAAGGGTTTATCCGGTAGATAGCCCTTCGTCGTCATTGACATAATGGGGCCGTTACTTTTGGGTGTGGCAGTGTTTCTAATTGTATACTTGTGTAGCTGACCCAGCGCTCACAAGGTCCATGGACAAAGTGACGTTCTGTTTCCTTCGTCATGTGGATACAACAGCAACGACGGAAGACAGCATCATCACCAGAACATCCTGCATCGTTTTTCGTCTCAACACTGTGGGTTATTGACATCAACCGGGACCATGTGTTGTTTTGGGGTTTTTTTGGCTTTTTTTAAAAATGTTGTATCCTCTGTTAGTATGGTAGCTGTTTGGTACGTGTATGTCCTCTGTTTTGCGCGCGCGCGCGCACACACACACACACACACCCACACACACACACACACACACACACACACACACACACACACACACACACGCATTCACACACTCTTAGGTTAGTGCATTTTTTATGTGTTGTCTCCTGTTGGGATTTTTGTTTCCATGTGTGCTGTAAATGGCCATTTGATTGTATATGCTGGTCATTGTCTGTCTGTGATCTTTTACTGTACATTTATTATAATATCTTGGATTGTCTCGGCTGATAAATCTTAAATTTCTCACACTGCTGTACTTACAAATGTCTATCATCAGCATTTCTTTGTCTCCTTTTGTTTTCATTCGGAGAAATACACGTGACTTTCCTTCCAAAAGCAACTTCGCACCAATAGTCAGCAGTATTGATTCACAAGTTGTTCAAAAAATATTTATGAACGTTGAAAAACCCAGTGCCCGTCATTTTCAGGGTCAGAAATCGTTCAGAGCGGTTTCAGTGGTGTACCACATTCAGCAAACAGAACACGGCGTCAATCATATTCTTGTCACATGGTTTACTAGGAGAGCTCTGGGCCGTTGAAGTTTTCGTTCGAATGGCCAGCAAACACACACGTGACTGTTGCTTTCGTGTACAACAGGAAATCATTATCTTTCAAGCAGGCGGTAGTCCCTAAGTTTTTGTCGTCGTGATTCAGATACCTGTATAGGTAGCTTTGATATTGTCTGCCTAAAGAATGGTGTTTCCAGTTGATTTCATAGGGTATTGTGGTGAGTTTTCACGCATTTTTCTTCCCTTCTGTTTCGTGCAAAAAGTGTTTGGTGGTGGAGAAGAACCCAGTTTTAACATTCCGTGGTTTCTGTGTGTTAGGTTCATTTTCAATTGTAGGTACTTTAGGTCAGCATGTTCCACGTTTTCGAGTCTTTTATTGTATGCTAGCACACGTGACCACCCTCACTAGTTTTGCACATTGTTTACTGTAATGTTTGAATCTCTCTCTCTCTCTCTCTCTCTCTCTCTCTCTCTCTCTCTCTCTCTCTCTCTCAAGGCGTTGTGGAGGGTTTCATAAGATTGGTTCGTTCTGTAAACCATAAATTAAAACTATATTTGTATTTTGTTCACATGCCAAGAAGCTGCGCATAATGTTGCCTCATGGATGGGGTTTCTTTTGCCGCAGACTCCTGTCACGCCAAACTTTCACGCTGGCGGAGATTCACCTCTTGTTTTGTTCCATTTGAAGGCGGTACGTGTCGGTTATATCCTTGCTTGGCGAATTAGATCTGCCGTTGCACTAATTTGCAGACATAGCACGAAATCCCACTTACCTCCTTAGAATTAGGGGCTGTTTTTGGACAGCCGTGGGATTTCCGAACTCGCTAGCGCAAATCCAACTCCTTGGCTATAGCCGACAGCGTTCGCTTCAAGCCTGAACAGAAACTCGTGGGATGCTAATCAAAGAGGATTTGCAAAACCGTTTGACGACCTTTATGGTCTCAAGGTCAGGTCAAGGTCATTAATTTTCAGGCCAAGGTCATGTCCACAACACTCACGGGACGCACTGATGTCTGTCGCAAAGTGTACAATAACTATATTGTAGTATTTGTAGACCTGCTCTCATTGCAGGTTTGACGTTGTGATAAGAGAAGAGATTCTGTGTGTGTTTTATGTAGATTGCAGTAGATCCGCGACTCAATTTCGTTTCACTGTCAAACTCTTCCCAAACATTGGTTGTGTTTGGTGTACTAACTATGCAGAAATCTGGTACATGTGTAGTTGCAACGCACTCGTGCTCTGTGTCATGTAGCATAGAGTTACAGTCATATAGTCCAGCTGAAATTGAAAGAATTTCATAAGGCATTGTATTGTACATAGGTGACCAACCGTATCCCAACTGCAGCAGTGATAAATATATATCCGTTACCGTGTGTAGTGCAGAATGGTTTTATTTCCTTACACACAGTTCAAAACACAGAAAGCTTCACTGGCATGTCTATAGGGAGTATTATATATTTGAAGGCATGGTCGATTGCCTGTTGTTGTGTATAGAGAGGGTCTACAATAAATCTGGTTGATGCTCATACGCTCGTTTGTGTGTGTGTGTGCGTGCGTGCGTGCGTACGTACGTATGTGTGTGCGCGTGCGTGCGTGCGTGTGTGTGTGTGGGGGGGGGGGGCAGTCATAAGTACAACCATCGCTGGCTTTGTGAAACTCGACTTTTTGTTTGCTGGGAAAGTGCAATGCTACACTTCATTTGGACATTGCGATATTTCATAACAGCACTCTCTGTGGTTGAATTGAAGAAATCAGAAGGGTTTTTTTTTTTTTTTTTTTTTTAAGTCAATCTTACGTTTCTTGTCTTGCTGCCTCTGGCACTCGGCTCTGTAAATAAAACAAGCATGTTTCACGCCTACACACTTATCTGGGCCGAGGAGAAGTCTACCATACCATACCATACCATACCAACTCTGACCCAGATACAGGCCTGTGATGTTGCGGCCTGACACATGGAACAGTTTCATGACAGCACGTGTTTCACACATCATGCATACACTTTTTCTTCAGCAACGTTCTGTCTACCATCATCTTAAAAGATGGGGGGCGTAGGTGCCATGGAATCGATAAGCACCTACGCCCTTTTTGCCTTCTTTCCAGATGACAGTAGCATTTCTAGATGCGAATATAATTCATAATAAATGGCTCGTATTTAGTGCAGTCCTATCAGAGTTCTAGATTCAAGGCGTTTTTCAGGAAAATGTATACACTCTTAAACATAAAGACAGTATGTAGACACTACCGTAAAAGGACAAAATGAAGGCTCACAGACATTCCTGAAGGCCAGACGGGAGTCAGAATAGCCGAACGGTAGAGCGCTGGACTCGGGTCGTGAGTTCGAATCCCGGCTGGAGCCAAATATTTGTGCTGGCCTTTTCCTTGTCAGTTGTCCCGTCTTGGATATCACCCATACGTGGTGAAAAAATGACGTTCAACTCCAAAACATCCACCCATCCTAAATAAAAGGCCCGACTGAAGTAGTGCAGTGGGTTTTTTAGCTGGGATTTGGAGGATGTAACTGATTTTGCATGACGCGTGCGGTAAGTTTTTTTGAGTGCAACCTGGCTGAACGTATCTTCTGCTGACTGGGCAGAACTAGTTTGTCCTACTGAACCCTAGTCTGCTCTGGTCTCATCACCCCCCTGCAGCTTCAGGAGGAAGTGCTGCGCCGTTGGGTATTTGCGCGACACTTTCTCTCTGTGTCTCTGGCAGAAGCCAGGGAGACTGGCGGAGAAAATAACGACAGAATGACGTTAACGTCGTCTTCAGGGGTGGTGAGTCAAGACGGCGGGGAGTTTTACCGGTGCCGATTCGATTGAAATGTTTAGACGCCGATCACTTGTCACAGAAAACCGTACGTCTGAAATATGACCAATCACGTGTCTTGTACATTGTAACTAATAAACGCTCTCTTTCCTTTCGCACCGACAAACCGAATTCCAGTAAACAATAGCACCGAGTTTTTCCATTTTCAAATCTAAGCAGCGTTGGGAAAACTCCTTTGATTTCGATTGGTCTGTGTGAAATAATGGGACCGTTTTTCAGCCAACCAAAACGACTTCACTTACACGTTACTACAGTAGAAATACGTGTGCATTTCGATATTTCAAACAGATGGTATTACATGAAAACTTGTGTGAAGACTCTCTTCCTACTGATACCACTCTCCTCCTACTGATAACTGTTTACTGGGTCATTTTAAAGGGCCATATAATGAGGGCCGAGCCAGGGTGGCCGAATGGTAGAGCGTTGGACTTTCAATGCTCGGGTCGTGAGTTCGAATCCCGGTTGGGGTCAAATATTAAATCTGGCCTTTTTCTCGCTGCCCCGTCTTTGGTATCACCTTTATGTGGTGGAAAAGGACGTTAAAGTCCCAAACACCCACCCACCCACCCAACTACCCGTGGATCGCTCATTAGCAGCCGGAGCCAGTTGTATGAAAGTAGCGGTTAGAGTGGCCAACGCCAGTTTCTCCCCGCCGTCTTGATTATCCCCCGTGTCTTGACGGCCGTGGCAGGGCTAAAATCGATGTCTGGTTTCGACTTTGATCAAGAAAGCATTGGATCGCTGGTTCCAGGAAAAAAAAGAGTAGCCTGAAAATAGACATCGTTAACTAGAACTAGGCCTTGAGGGCTGGAATGCGGGTCAGGACTGTATTTAGATGCAGACCCACATCTGCTGAAAGCGTGAGTGAGTATTTAGGGCCCGCAGACGACATCTGCTAGACGCGTCAGCGAGGAAAAAGCATCTCTGCGTTAGGTAAAAGATGTTAATTCGAACCTTCCTCCATGTCCCCTCAAGGTGTAGGTCGAGACCCTGCCGAATTTTTGCCTGTGCCCGTCTGACAGCTTTTACAGCCAGATTTTAGAACGTAGATTTTTCTTTGTCTGGTTGTTTTTTGTTTTTGTTTTTTGTTTTTGTTTTTGTTTTCTCCTTGTGGGGGTGTGGGGGGAGGGGCATTCCGGATTCCAAGTAATCGATTTCATACAGTGCGCCTGGGGTACTAGTCGCCCACGATTTAAAAAAAAAAATATTCTTGTAAAATTGGTTGGTTTGATGATACCTTGGGGACAGTTCCGGATCGGCCACTGATTCTCAAGGGTCACATCATCACGTGGTGTCACTTAAAAGCCACTTTCTTAAACCTTTGTGCCAACAAAGGTCATTCGTGTCTTGATCCACAGCCCAAGTGGCTGGTACACCTAGCCTGAGTTCCAAGGTAAAATCTTGAAGTATGAAGCCCACACTATGCGTACCCC